>JAODAL010064230.1:0-18838 GCA_025379985.1 Phyllomedusa bahiana
TCTGCCAGGCCCCCAAGATCAATTGTGTTAATTATTTCCCAAAATAACCTTATGAAGTTGGGGGGTCTCGGGGTTTTTTGAGTTTTTTTTGCAAAGTTATTGTGTTAAAAGTAAGATAGCTGCTGTTGTACATTACGTTATAGTTCCCTGGTACTTAGTTGGTTCCCCTTCTTTCGATGCAGCTCTTTTTAAGGGCAGTTTTTTGGGTAAAGTGTAAAGACCTCAGAACAATACTTTTATTTGCTTGTAATGTTCTTGTAAATCATTGAAGGTTGTTGTTTTAGTAAATTATAAATTATATTCCCGCTCAATCGTAGAGTCTTGATGGAAATTTGATCCCAAATAATGTGCTTAGGGGCCATTCAAAGAACTCATGAGTGTTTTACCCACAGGTGGCCTTGTGCCCTTAATAAAATTTTTTTAATATGTCAAAGCTCCTGTTCTGTTAAGTGCCTACAGCATATCTGCGATGTTTGTGTGCCGAGCTGATTTACAATGCATGATTTGACACTGTATGTATTACCATATTTATACGTTTTGAAACTTTATTGACATTTCACGTGTACCGTAATGGGGAACATTTGTTTCTGTGGCTTTAGGCCTTACAACCTTTCTTGATATTAAAGGATAAAATAAATAGTTTAGATGTATGAGCTTCATTTTAAGAAGGTGTTTTTTTTTATCCCTGTTTTATATTCAGCTTTCTTTCCAGGGGAGACTAATTTTTTAAAAAAATTTTACCCACAGCCCCCTCAAAATTTTAACATACGGGTTTGGGTAAGGGCCCTTTTCCCCCGCATACTTGTCATCACAATAACCCCAAACGTCTTTTGGGGCCTGATAACACGTTTTGTTTAAGGGGTTTTTCTTAATATGATTATTCCACAAATCCATCTATAATTACAACTTCAGAACATACAATACCTTGTACTTTTTAAACTAACTCCTTGCAAAATATAAATATATATAATTTTAAAAATATAAATAAAAAAATTAAAAATCTAATATATATATATATATATATATATAAATTTATATATTTATATTTAAAATATATATTAGATTATAATATAATTTTTTAATATATTATTTCCTGGAAAAAAACTTGTTTTCAGATTAAGGCTATGTCTCCACAGCATAGAATAAAGTTTGTATTTTCGGAGGTTTTAAGATTCTAAAACCGCTGAAAATATAATTGTTCAGGCAGCCCCATAGACTTGTAGTCTCCACAGGTCATTTTTTTCTCTGCTTGTGTTCTGGCGCCGGTGTATTATACAACATGTTGTATAATACACCGACGCTTTGGGCTTTTTCGTCATCATCCCATATAATCAAAGAAACGAGAACCAACCGTGGCTTTTGTGCATAATGTGCCATGTAGACCTAGCCTAATACTAAATTATTTAACATAATCACATATCAATGCCACATATTTAACTCATCAATGAGAAAGTAAGTGTAATCCTTTAGAAAAAAAATTATCTTGTTCTGCAAACCACAGCTACACAACATTGATTACCATCTCTTTTGTTGTACACTTTAGCCCTTTCAATGGTTTTTTGAGTATTAGTTAGGGTGCTTTCACACGCATATGCGTTTTTGGTGCATTTTTGGATACATTTTTTGTGCAGTATTGTACAGCATTAATTGCTGTGCCTTTCTGCACAAAAAACACATCCGAAAAATGCATCAAAAACATCAAAAAACGCACCGGCTTTTTTATGCCTTTTTCTGATGTTTTTTTGTGCAGAATGGCAAAAGCAATTTAATGCTGTACAATACTGCACAAAAATGCATCCAAAAAAGAAACGATTTAGTCCATTGAGTTCCAGTGTGTTCAATGTATGTATCCAGAACCGTTCTCTTCTCAGTAGAGTTGCGACACGGTTGCCCCCTCTGCGAGGTATTGGAATCTATTCAACAACTTAAAACCTCAGTTGGGATGGGTGATGGTTACAGCGTTCAAAATGGGCTGGTATAGGTAGCAATGTTTCTTTGCATCGTATCGTCAATTTATGTTACGAGATACGATCTTTAATGGCTTGGGATGTTTGGCCAACATATGCAAGGCCGCGTGGGCATTTGATCAAATAAACAATGAAATGGGAGCGGCAGGTGTATACTGCATTTTTCTACTTTCCTTCTCTCTCTTCTCCCTCTACTTGTTCCTCATCCTTCCTGATCCTTCCCCCCTTTTTTCTTGTTTCTTATAATTTCCATCTATTATGTACATATACTTATGCTGCTTTTATTTTACAGATGTCACTTGAAAAAGGCTTCTGTTTTAGCCGAAACGTCGTTCATTTTAGCATCTATTTGTTTGCCTGATACCCGACCTTGAATTTTGTATATATGTATATATGTACCTTCCTTTGAGACTATCTATTTAAAACTAGTGCAATACTCACTAACTGGTCAATCTGTTATTTGATCCATCTTACTGTAAATAAATATACTCCTCTATTTAAAAAGCATTCTCCTTGGTGTGCGGCGGATTTATATATTGATTTAGTAAGACCACACTGGTCTCTTCCACCTCTCTTAAAGCACCCAGAACTTCCCATCTAAGAAAGGTGTGCGTAACCATTTATTACTATTCTGTCATTTTTATGACTTCGAGGTGTATTTTAGATTAATAAGTAAATGTTACGTTTTAAAAGTTATTTTTTTTTCAGCGATTTAGCATTCTAGTCACCAATCTATATTACTGTGGATAATACAAAAAAAATCATGATAATGATGGGCATATGTCTTTTTCCAACTATACTAAATATGTAACTATTTGTAAATAATAAGACAGAACACCGATATACCCCCCAAAAAAACATTTTGGCTGTAAAAGCTAAGGTACTATGAAGGAGAAAATCTCCATGAAATGCCAAAGTACTATAAAATGGAATCCTTAAGGAAAACTAAATGTAATTAAAGCTAAATGTGAGTTTTTGATTTAGACCCACTTGATCCACCAATTACATATGGTGGGTCCATTGTGTCTCCGTTTGTGGAATACGTTTATTCCATTCCCGGGACAAGGTGATGGTCAAATTTCTTCTATGGCACAGAATTTTGGGGTCTGGACATTTCCCCAATGTTTTTGCTAAACATGGCATGCAATAAGTGTGTCATTTCTATTATTTATATCTCCTATATGTTCACTTACCCTACACCAAAACTCCCACGTTTTCCTACGTAGTCTAGGGGACTAGTACACTTACAGAGCCATACCAGGTCCTTGGTTTTACAGTTGACAAATTCATGAATATTGTAATTTTTCTCCATCACAGTACTTTTAAATTGTTTGGTTTTAAAAAAAACAAATGGGCAGGTAGTACAAGAACCACATGGAAAGGTCCCATTTATTTTTCCTTCATTAAGCGAGCTACCTCTCCAATAGGTGAAACTTGGGTTGTACGTAACAAATTTAGAGATGTCCCCATTGAGTATAAGTAAATTCCAATATTTATGTAGGATTCTTTTGATCCTACTAGATTGATCATCAAAAGTACCAATAATACATAACATTTCTTGTCTCTGGTCCTGCTTTCTTGCAAGCTGGACTATCTTGTACGGATGCTTTTTTATACATAGCGCTAAGGACCTCTTTAGGATAACCTTATATTAGAAACAGATCTCTCAAATCCATTGCTTGTTTGCCAAAATCCACATTAATGGTACAGTTTCTCCTAATGCTGGTATATTGTGTTTTTGTCCTCTCTAAAGGTAGTGAATGGGGACTCTTCCAATGCAGAAAATTATTAGTGCCCATAGGTTTTCTTTAATTTCAAGTAATCACTTTGTGATTATCTACTATTCAAATCCCAAAAAATAATAGACTGATCATTGATTTCAAAACTGAACCTAAAGTCAATTGATATTTACATTGATATAGATATTCTGATTGATATTCAGACCCGCCATAAGAATTCCTCCTTTCATCCTGCCCATAAGACCAGAATAAAAATATCATCAATATATCTCCCCCAACACAAAACCGGGGCATTGTGATCACTTTTTTTCTCAGAAGAGACAATGGTGTCCTCCTACCAGCCCATATTAACGCCTGCTGCAGCACATAATTGGACAGTGACACAATTGCTTTTACAATTTAGCATCAGTACACTACAAGAATGGATATGAAACAAAAAAGTCATCAATATGTAACTGAAATCTAAACTTTTACATTGAATTTAAGAGGTTTAACAAAAATACTGCATTAACCATTTAGGAATTAGTCGATGTTTACATAGTGACCCCATTTTAACAACTTTGAAAGTAACTGGACAGATGGCCTGTTATCTCATTACTAAAGAACAAAAAAAAATCTGAAGATAAAAGGTCCATGAATCAGGAGATATTAATAATCCCAAATTGTTCTAGACTGTTCCAATCCTAATTACCTACCATTTGCTTGCAGCACATAACATCAAATATGATATAGAAATACTATATTGAATTTTAATATACATTCTCATTCCCACAGGGAAAATATGCTTTACCATCTGTATCATCCTGTGGGCATTCATCAAGGAGTAGAATTTTGCATTGAACAGTAAGGATTTGCATTTCCGTTATATAACCTGGTTGTCCCTATTGGTATAAGAACTGTGATTAATTCTATAGCAAGTTATCTGTGAATAGTCACTACTTGATGTTTTGGTTCATGTACCCATATTTTACAGTTTCTATTTGTTATTCCATATATATAAAAGCAATATATTGTTATTTATGGTTTACATTAAATTAATGTTTTTTTATTCTTATAGCAGACAAAAAATATTGGCTGGGTATTCAATGAAGACCTGTACCCTGTGTACAGATAAGCAGTAGTTGCAAGTCAAATTTATGTATGAGATAGCCAAGATAATTGTTCATAAAATAATGGTAGTTTCACATTCAAAGCTGTAGTGGATGGTGAGATATGGAGCCTGAAAGTCGAAAGTTTCAAACATTTTTACCCTTTTGCTCATCAGTGTAAAAATGGTGTACAAAACCTATCTCGTTGTATCAATATCAGAAGTCCAAAGATATGCCATGAGATACATTATAAGTGTATTTTCTAATGCCTCTTGTGTCTGTTGCAAATGTAAATTCTTTATGTTTAATGTTTATATTCATGGGCTATATTCAAAGATGCTAATAATTTAAGCTTTAAAGAGGAACTATCACCTCCAGGGAAACCTCAGGAGACTAAAATACAAACACTTTTTCAAATATGCTTCATTAGGAAAATCAAAGCATTTCACCTGTAATACAGCTTTTTTAAAAAGTGCTGGCCCTTTAAGACAGGACTGAAGTCAAGTCGGCTCCTGACAGCTTGATGGATCACTGTGTTGACAGCTGTGCCAAAGTAACTGCTTCTGAGCTGAAAGAGTCCACTTTTAAATGAGGAGCCTGGAAGTCTATATTATGTGCACACCAGTAAGCTCTGAGCTGTTTCTTTAGGTGCTGGATATTATTACATTAGCAGCAGTGTTATGTAGATGCCTGTGTGTAATGGATGTGAAGGCTGGAAGCAACAGGTAAACTCCGTCACACTTTGTCCTTAGAGTGTTGTGCCTACTTCAGTGTATGTAGTAAGAGACTCAGATTAACCCTATATAAGAATCTACAGTGGAAACCAGAAGTTTACATACACTATATAAAAAGACACATATGCATGTTTTTCTCACTATCTGACATGAAATCAGAATAAACCTTACTCGTTTTAGGTCAGTTAGGATTACCACAATTGTTTATATTTGCCTAATGCCAGAATAATGGGTGAGAAACATTTTTAAGGCATTTTTATTACTTTCTGAAAAGTCAAAAGTTTACATACACTAGGATTACTATGCCTTTAAACAATTTGGAACAGCCCATATGATGATGTCATGTCTTTAGAAGCTTCTGATATGTTTATTGGCAACATCTGATTAATTAGAGACACACAAGTGGATGAATTTTAAATGCACACCAGAAACACACTGTTTCTGTGTGTAACATCATGGTAAAGTCTAAAGAAATCAGCCAAGATATCAGGAAGAGAATTGTGGCCTTGCACAAGTCTGGATCATCCTTGGGTGCAATTTCCAGATACCTGAAGGTGCCTCGTTCATCTGTACAAACAATTATACGCCAGTCCAAACAAGATGGAAATGTCCAGCCATCATACCGCTCAGGAAGGAGACGGGTTCTATATCTCTGAGATATGGTTTGGTTTGAGATGTGAATATGTTTGCAAATCCACACAGGAACAAAGACCTACATTTTTGAAGACATGTCCTGTGGTCTGACGAAACTAAAATGTAACTGTTTGGCCATAACGACCATCGTTATGTTCGAAGGAAAAAGGGAGAAGCTTGGAAACCTAAGAACACCATCCCAACTGTGAAACACGGGGGTGGCAGCATCATGTTGTGGGGTTGTTTTGCTGCAGGAGAGACTGGTGCACTTCACAAAATAGATGGCATCATGAGGAAAGAAGATTATGTGGCAATACTGAAGCAACATCTCAAGACATCAGCCAGGAAGTTAAAGCTTGGACGGAAATGGGTCTTCCAAATGGACAATAACCTGAAGCATACTGCCAAACTGGTTACAAAGTGGCTTAAGGATAAGCAAGTCAATGTTATGGAGTGGTCATCATAAAGCCCTGATCTCAATCCTATTGAAAATGTATCGACAAAGCTGAAAAGGCAGGTGTGAGCAAGATGACCTGCACACATTGTTACACCAGTTCTGTCAGGAGAAATGGGTCAAAATTCCTACCAACTGTTGTGAGAAGCTTGTGGAAGGATATCCAAAACGTTTGACACAAGTCATACAGTTTAAGGGCAGTGCTACCAAATAATAATAAAATTTATGTAAACTTTTGACTTTGCAGAAAGTAATTAAAAAAAGCCTTAAAATTCTCTTCTCATTATTCTGGGGATTTTGGGAGAATATAAATAATTTTGGTTCCTAACTGACCTAAAACGGGTGAGGTTTATTCTGATTTCATGTCAGATAGTAAGAAAAACATGCAAATGTGTCTTTTTACGTAGTGTATGTAAACTTCTAGTTTCAACTGTATGTCCTCAGCTCCCCCTGCATTTGTGCGCTGCCTCCGCCTCGAAATTCATCGGTTGTACTCCCTCATTGCACTCTGTATGCCCCAGGAACTCGACATGTTCCCTAAACATATGGCTTTTTTAAGGTGTAAAGATGTAGCGCCATATTACAGAAGTCTCTTCTTCCAGTCTTCTTTTAAGCCCCAAACACAGTTGGGTTCGCTGGACTGTTGTTTTAGACAAATATCTGTTCATTTGGTGATGAGCTGCTCCAGTGTAGTTTGGCTGTCCATCTTCATAGTCAGTCTTTACCTTTCACATCAATGGCATGTGGTGCTCTGCTGTTTCCAAGTTGCTTATTCACAGTGTACTATTTGTCCGCTCATCATATACTTTCACCACAGCCGCACCTGAACAGTTTACAAACTGCTCAGTTTCAGAAACACTGCTAACTTCGGCTAACTCCCTTTTTGCATCCCTCTGATAAATTGCTCCTTTTACCCATGATAGCAACAAGGTATATGTGTGCAGCTTATTGCATTCCTCATATCCCCACCAAGACAGCTCATAACACATAGCTGGAAAGTAGGAAGTGGTCATAATAATGTGACAGTGTATGTCAAAGAGCAGTACAGACATCTCTATTAAAATCTATTTATATCCAGCATTGTAACTATCACAAGAGGGTACTCACTACATCTACAGCAGGGGTGCACAACATACGACCCCCAAGGCACCCCTGTACGGCCCCCAGCCATCAGGACACAAACATGCATTGCTTCTGTCTTCATACTTCAGAAAGTTATATTCAGCTTTTGACAATTGCATTCCATTGATGGTGCTGTTATGATGGGCACTGTATAGCTAGCACTGCTATGGTGGTCACTGTATGGCTGGAACTGTTATGGTGGTCACTGTATTGCTGGCACTGTTATGGTGGGCACTGTATAGCTGGCACTATAGGGCTGTATATGCTGTTGTAAGCAACCTAAATGAGCAATCCAGTAAAAACTGTTTGCTGCATTATCTTTGGGTTACTGTCTCAAAGGAGCATTTATCTCTGACACAATCATGCCAGATCCTCAAGATATACCATAAAATGTCTCATAGGTTACAGAATCTAAAGAGGTGGAGATGAGTTGGAGACGTGACTATATACATATGTTGTTCTCTCTATGGTTGTGAAACAGACACTTTTGTAGCCATCAGAAACTTCAATAAGAATACGCACCTTATATTGTCTTTCAGAATAGTGAGCAGTGAACCCTCCATTCTGATCTCTAGCAGTCCCTAAAGTGGAACCAAGACCTCTCGACAATTTGGGGTATTTCCAGTTTAAAGGTCTCAGACGAGCAATACCCCTTTGGACCTCTGGCCTTTGTACCAGAAAATAATGTGAACCCCAAATCTAGAGGAAAGAAGGTTTCTGCACTGACATAAAAGGGGTATGTTTACTGTAAGAACATTGAGACTTTCGGATTATCTATCAGAGAAGGTTGTCTTAAAGAGATTTTCTCTCTATAATGATAGGGACATTTAGGGACAGGTAATTGAATACTTTTTCTAAATACATTGCTTTATTAATTTTTCTTTGTTCAGAAGATAAAAAAAGATTTCATCTCCTCTTAGAACACACAAGTTTCTGGTTACAACCATCTCTTTCCTCCACCTTTCCCTGTTCTGTCTTATCTTCCATTTCTCTAATCTGCCATCACTCACTATCTCCGACCATGGTGAGCCAACTCTTGCAGAGTCTTATCTTTAGTAACGGACTTTGAAAGCTTTTCATTTACTTACGTAAACACCCTCTAGAGCTCTTTAGCCTTATGTTATACACTTTAAAAATCATTTTCTCTTGTCAGTGTAACGGGGAAAAGTTTTTAAAACACCAAGGATTGTCAATCATGTCATAAACCCTCCCCATTGAACAGCATGAGTGTTCAAAAACCCCTTTAACTGATTGAAATAAAAACAGTCTGGATGTCTCTCTTGAATGTGATAATATTACAAGTTTGCTTTATTAGATTTTTTCATGTTTTTAAATTTTTTTTAACAGAAAAAGTGATGCTAAATTTTGTAATTGTATTTTTTTTCCAATTACCAACATTTTTATAAGCTGATATAAAGTTTAGTTTTTTTTTATTTTTTTTCATATTCTCTCCTGCAACTGGGGCTGATATATTATGACTAAGGAAAAGTTCAGAAACGCGTCAGCGTACTAACCGCAGTATTTTGATTGATTTTTTCTATTATGCATTGTTGAATGCATTTTTAAGGATTCCATAATACAGTTTTAGTTTTAAACTTACCTTTGAATGTGCAGCTTGGATTGGACTGGAAGTTGTGGCCTCACTTCACCAGTCCTCCGAATGGACTGTTATACATGGATTGGGTGAGCTGACTACTATTTTTTCATTGCCTCGATATATTAGCACCAGTTACAGGGGAAATTTAGCCCCAAGCACTGACTGCAGAGCTGATCTGGATCTAATAAGACCCATGTCGGGCTAAAGTGTGCAGCTGCGGGATCTACGGGCCCAGCAGCTGATGCACGATCCCACCCTGATACAATGCTGCTACAACTTGTGAGTACGGGGCCAGCCACTCCTGACGGGGGCATTGCCCCACCAAGGGGAGGACCCGGAGGCCGCTCCAATCAGGAGGGGCGGTATCCGGGAATCCCTTTAAACTCCCTAAAGGCTGGGTGCTGCCCCGTGATTTTCCCTTTGGTACTCTTGTCTTGTTCTTTTTTATTTGTGTTTTCTTATCGGGTTCCTGACCTCGGCCTGTTCCCTGACCCGACTTGTCCCCCTGTTTTTGTGTTTTCCTTCTGTTTGGCTTTTGACCTGGGCTTTTTTTACGTTTTTTCCTCTGGTTCGATTTGTGGCTTTGGCGTTCTATTGGTTTGACCCCGGACTGCTGACTATTCTTCCTTCTGACCCCCCAATTTAGCGGCGGGGATTTTGGCCCAGTTCCGTCTGCCCCCTGGGCAGCACGTCAAGTAGGCAGGCAGTGGGCTGGGTTCCCATTTAGGGCACTGCCCCTCCTTGACGTGAATTTTAAGGGCCCAAACGTACGCTCTCCCTCATTTGGCCCCAGCAGCTCTGGGGGCAGATGAGGGGCTTCCCCAGCTATCCAGGATCTGGGGCTGAGGGTAAAAAACAGGAGGCACCCAAGTCAGAGTGTCCCTCATTACCTTTCCCTCCTGTGGAAAACCCTTACCCATTTCCCCTAAGGTTCCCCGGAAAACGGGGAAGGGGGTTGTGGCTTTTAAAAGGGGTTTGTCCCTGTTTTTAGGCCCCCGCCCACTTACCTCGGGGAATGAGGACAAAGGGGGGGAATTGTTATGCCCCTTACTACGGGGGTCCCCCCCGGGAGGGGGCCCTTTTCGTTCCCGCAGCCCACCGAACTGTCTTCTGGGGACAGGTTCTTTCCCGTTTTGGGGGGTCTCTTTAATGACCCAGATAGGGAAGCTGTGGCCGAGGCTCACTGACCACCTTTAGGGAGGGTGGAAGACTGTGGGGGTTTTGCTCCGAATTTTCGTCGCTGGTGGTTCCGCTTTGGGGGGAACAAGCAGTCTAGATGATTTAGAATAGGGGTTTGCGACCCTGTGAGGTTTATTGGGGGCTTACTCTACCCCTGGAAATTTTTGATGAGGCCATGCAGGCCGTTCGTTTTGGACAGAGTTTTAGGGAGAGCGGCGGGGGGAAAGGGTTCCCCCCCGGTTTTTTCCCCCATGGGCCCCCCTAAAAACCTTGTTTCCCATTTAAAAACCCCGAGGAGCCCTGCAAGGGGGGCTCTTTTTCTGTCCTGCGGCTAATGACGGACTACTCGCGATCCAGGGGTTGTCTTTACTGTGGAGAAGTGGACACAGAATTCGGGGGAATGCTCCCAAAAGGGAAACCGGGGGGGAAGACTCCAACGCCTAGGTGGTCAGCAGAAGGATCACCTGGGGAGCATATTTCTATTTTTCTAATAAGTTGCTGCTACCATTAAGATTTCATACTTGTCGCTGTCCGGTTTTTGGGATGCTTTGTGGATTTGGATCAGCTTCTAATTTTTTTTTGATGCATCTTTTTCCCAAAAATCCCGCCCCCTACCTTGTAGCCCTATCTGATCCTGCGGGTTGGCTATTGATCCACCCCCCTAGCCCGGGGGGGAATCCAAAATTGTACCCCTGAGGGGGAAAAGTAGTCGGATTTCCAAAATATTGAAAAGTGTATTTTTGTCAGGGGGGCCGCCCCCGCTGATGTGGGTTTTGGGGTGCCCCCGGGTTCAGAAACATAATCCCGTGTTGATGGAAAATTTAGGAAATTAGTGGTGGGGGCAGCGGTGTGTTGGATGTTCCTTTTCCAGCTGGGAAAAACTGATGTGCAGGCGATGTTTATCTGAAGCAGCGTGCCCGCTTTAGGCCCAAGCGCTCTTGTGAAGTTTGCGCGCAGGCAAGGGTTCCCCGAACTCGTCCTCCTGGTGAAAATATGCCCTCCACCCGCCCGAACGTCCAAATTTTGGGTTAGGGATGGCTAACCGGGGGCTTATCATGAAATTTCCCCCCCTCTCTTGTTACTAACGGTCCCCTCGTGCCTTCGTAAGAGGGTTAGCCTGTGACTCGCCCTCAAAGGCCCTTCCCATTTGCATAGAGGGGGAGTTAGAAAATGAATCGCCCTAGTTTAGATTCCGTAAGGGCCCCAAAAGGGCACTGCGTACCTGGTCCATTTTGGGAAGGGGGTGGGTCCTGAGGGGAGATCATGGGTTCCGGCGAAACCTACCATGCTGACGCATGGAAGGGAATTCCATGAGTCTCACCCAGACAAAACCCCGACCAAGGAAGGGTCCGGTGGCCCCTCCAAAAAAAGGGGGGGGGCTGCAGGGTAAGCGGGGGTCAGGGTGAGGGATCTACAGGCTGCGCAGCTGATGCACGATCCCCCTGATACACATGGCTACAACCTTTGAGTGCAGGGGCTCGCCCCCCCTGACGGGGGGGAGTTGCACCAGCCCAAGGGGGGACCCGGGGGCCGCTCCAATGCTGCAGGGGGGGGTTCCAGGGAAACCCATTTAAACTCCCTGAAGGGGTCGCGCCTGTATTTCCGGGACCTCATGTACTTTTTTCGGGGTTTGTGTGTTTTGCTTATTGTGTTCCGACCTCGGCCCGTTCTCCTGACCCGACTTGTTCCCGATTTTGTGCTTCCTTCTGTTTGGCTTTTGACCCCGGCTTGTTTCCGTTTTTTTCCCGGGTTTTGATTTTGGCTTTGGGGTTCCGTTTTTTTGACCCGGACTTTGCTATTTTTCCCCTTTTGCGGCCCAGACTTTGCACGCGGGATGTCGCCCCGTTTTCCGTCTGCCACCTAGGGCAAGTCAAGAGGCAGGGGCGGGGCTGGGTTTCCCGTTTTGGGCGCGCACCTCCCCTTACGTGACAACCCAAACAGTTTCTGTGGCCCCCAAAACCCGGGGTCAATAACCAAAAACGCCAGAAGGAAAGGGGACGCTTTCGCCAAGCGTATTACTGCCCCCGATGTTGTAAAAAACAAATATTAAAAGGCAGGGACATAATAAACTTGTCCCGGGGGGTCCGCTGTCACCCACGCCCAAACTCCCCCTTTACAGCAATGTGGCAGCAACAAACTCTGCACAAGCGTTCTAGAACAACAGTGAAGAGTGAGCCAGCCACCCACCCCAACTGCCTATAGCAACGGGCATGCATAACAGATACATATAGTTAGAGGTGTTGTCCTACTCCCGAAAAAAAAAATAGCCCCAAATTGTATAAAATAGAGAAAAATGTATTTCAGTAGCCTCAGCAGTCATGTGCTGCTCCCTTGACATCACTGCTCAGGATGTGAAAAACGCATGAGCAGTGATCTCAAGGAAACAGCACTTAAGCGCTGAGGCCACTGATAGACTGTTGCAGTCACACTCTGATCAGAAAAAAACGAACATCAGAGCAAACTCCAGAGTTTCAACACTGGATACTTGGAGGATTAAAAACGTTAGTAGATTTTTTATTTTTTTTTTCCACTGAGGACTAGTTTATGTTTTTGAGATGGAGTTTGATAACTACTTTAAGCTACATCATGAAAGTTACTTTAAAGAACACTAAACCAAAGCGTCAACCTTTAAGAGATCCGCTTCTAAAAAAAACTACTAATATCTCCAAACATATATTATGTGGAATGGTGGAAGAAGGGTATATGTGGATCCTCTGGGCCACCGCGAACGATGGTGTATATGAAAACCACTCCAGGGAGCGAGGTCTAAGGGGCCCCCAGTCTTCACTGGAGCCCACCCTAATGCTGGATGGACTTAGCTGCAGGGACCCATAAGGTCGCTACTCCTGACACGGCTACTCTTGGGGAAAGCAAAGTGCCAGACTGAGGACAGTGAGTACAGGCAGAGGTGACAGGGTTACAGGCAGGTACAACTTTAGGCAGTAGCAAAATCCCAGACAGGTAGCAAACAGGTGTAGCGGGAGATAACAGCATTATGATAAACGTAGGTAACTTTGGAACCAGAAATTTAGTAATGCAGGTAACGCGAACCAGGATGGCAAACAGAGGTCATGAGCAATGTAAAAACATCAACAAACTGACCAAGAGCAGAGGCAGGAACTTCCTTAAGTCCCATGTGGTCATTGGCCAGGTAATTGATGCACTGCCATTTCAGCGAGCTGCCACGTGCGGAGAACACAGGCAGCAGCGAGGACTGGAGCAGGAGCGAGGACAGATAAGTACACACTAGCGGGGAGAGCCGTAGCAGGAACACAGGCAGAGGCATGGGCACATCTGCGGTCCAGAGCAGGGACCGTGGCATAAACCATGACAGATTATAGGGTAGGGATTTTTTAGGGACATTGACACTACTCTGTAAAGAAGACTACAGTCCTATAGTGGATTTCTCTGTGAATCTGAACTACTACCTGTGCACAGTGATTGGAATGTGGCTGAATATAGTGAGTGACATTTGGGAAACCATTGTCAGAAAATGTAAATCTGATTTTTTTATAAACATATTTTTGAACAATCTATATTAAAAATTAAATATTTCTGTTTCACACAGACTACTTGAGCACACACAGTACATAAACATTAGCTTCTGTGCCTAGCCCATTTGTCAACTTTGAAGTATAGACAGAGACAGGGCTGACAGAAGTCAGGAGATTTAAAGGTGTTTTTCCACGTTCAAAAATCATAGCCGGAAGCTGCTGCGCAAACTGGAGAGCTGGGCACACTTGTGCAGTTAACTCTCCATTCTGTACTAGGGGAGTTCTGAGTACAGCCGAGCGGTGTGTTCAGCTCTGCTAAGAACTTCCAAAGAACAGATTGGAGAGCCGCACTCAAGTGCAACCGTCTCTCCAGTTTGCGCTGTGACTTTCGGGGTCCCATTCCTGAGATAGGTGCGGGTCCCAGAGGTGGAGTCCATACCTATTAGAAAATGATGGCATATCCTAGCGATATCGTGGCACACCCCTTTAAGGACAGCCCTGTCATGCTGCTAGAGGCCTTTAAAACGATAGCCACTTTATATAGAAAGAAAAGGAGCTGTTTGCAGCTCCTTTCCTACTCCTTGGCAGCAGCAGTAATCTTTTTCTGAAGAGTGAAACATGTATTAAAGTTTTTATCATAATTAACCCTATTCATTGTAGCTGCCACAAAGCGCTCACACAATAAGAGTTTCTCTTCCAACAAATCCCATTTTAATTCAAGGTTTCCTGCTAAATGGATGTTTCATACACTAAGTCCGGCAACAACAGTTGTCTTCTTTTGAAAGCATTTAATTGTGAGTAAGCAGTTAACCACAATACGTGAAATTTCTACAAGATCAGCAGTCATAAAATGCCATTTTGTCATCTCTCAGCAGTAGGCCTTTACTACAGCAATTTTCATGTAGCCTATTACAGTTCTAACACATACTAACCATAGGCCATCTAGAGGGACATTATGATTGTAAATATGCTACTGAAATCGCAACACTGCAAAGTACTTGCTGTCTATGGGGGCTTAGAGCAAAGTCTGGCAGAGCTTTCATGAATAGCTGATGCACAGTCAACTAGATAATATTCCTAAATTTTGCTTCCCTCTGGGGATGAACAAACAAAACACTGTTTTCTTTCTCTGCACATGGCCATTTCATTTTTCCTGTTTCAGCTAGGTAACTATATTACATATTTAATAAGTCTGATGCTATTATCTTGGTTAAAAATGCAAATAATGTTTTTTTTGAAATGGAAATTGCAGAAATTTTATGTAAATGCCAAAAAATTTTTTGTCTTCGTTTTTTTGAAAAGACCCATTACCTCCTGCCCCCCTGTGTTTTTTTGAAATTTTCATGCACATAATCAAGTAAAATAACTGAAAAAATATGTATAGCATTTTGTTTTATTTTTAATCAATTTATTTTTTTTTGAAAAAGGTTTTCCCTGGAACAGCCCCCGTGGGGCGTTTAAAAAAATTTGGGGTATAAATTTTTGGGGAGCCAAAAAAAAAACTTTTTTTAACTTTAAAAATTCATGAGATATTTTCCAAGTACCCTTTTAGGGGACCCAAACGAGCCAATATGGGAAAGGGGGTTTTGCTTAGGGCTCCCCGTGGAATTTATTCTAGTGGCCCCCAAATTGAGTTGTTTCCAGGGGGGAAACCCTACAGCTTTTTGCACATCCCTTTTTTACTTTGCCTTTTGTTTTTTTGGCCTCTTTAAAAAGGATTTTTTGTGCAGTTTAAAAAAAAAACTCCAAATTGGGGCCAAGCTCGGGGGGGCCCCCCAGGGGTTTTTCCCCGTCCTATGTGGGGGGGGTTTGTCCAAAACCGGGGACCAAGATTTTACAAAAGCTAAACCAAAACATAAGACCAGGGGTTTGTATGGAAAAAAAGAAAGGTCCAGGAGAAAAAAAGCCCACTAAAATTACCTGAAAGGGTTTGATTTTGGAGGAATAAATTTTGAGAAGTGCCCAAAGCTAGGGGTTTGGGTTAACTTTGGCATAGCAGCTTTAGTGACTGACGGGGCCCGGGCCCGTGAGGGGACCCCTCAAAGGTTTTTAAGAAAAATGTTCTTTTTTTTTAGTGTAAAAGTAGTTGGTTTTTTTCTGCCCTCCCCCCTTTATATGTGGGTTTCCTGATCTATGTTATTATTTATATCTTTAATTATTCCTACTTATGCTGCTGTTTTAGTTTATTCATTAGGTGGTGGAGCCCTATTTCATTTTGCTGTGGGACCCTATCAATTCTAGCTATGCCCCTAGTTCAAGGGGTCAAAAGGCCCTTGGGGCTGGGGCCCGTTATCCTTAGGCCTGATCCTATAGCCTGTAATTGTCTGTACCATGCAGTCGGTGCCAATGACACTTAGAGCCATTAATAGAAATTTTGAAAAAGATGGTGGAGCTGTAAATGTTTTTTTACCCCATGTTATGTGGGTGGGGCTGTAAAAATGTACTTTGTGTAAGTCATGTGCTTTGAGAAAAGCCCACCCTTACCGCTTTCCCGTCTTTGTTGCCGGGGCCAGCAAAGGGCATAAGTGGGCCTTATCACAAAAAACCCATTGTGCAAACCACACTTAGGGAGTAAGGGGGGGATTGGTTTGGGGTTTACCTTTGATTTTGGGCCCGAGGGCTACAACTCCCATCCACTCATTTGCTCCCCCGGGTTTTTGTTCTGAAAACCCGGGGCAATTTGTCAACTAGTTTAAAAAATAGATCCTTTTAATTTGGGCGGATACTGTATTTGCCCAAAAAATTTATATCGAAAGACTATGTCTCATTAAAAGAGCCATTGCAAATGCCAGTTTTCAGGAGGGATGAATAGTGCATGAATGATTATTCAGAGCTTATGATCATTTGTGCAGCTGTTCATTTCTATTAATTTTTAGCATTGCGTCCCCTGTTTACATGTGATGTTGGGATGCGAACAAACAATGGTTTTTACAGCAGAATGTGAGATGTGATTAGCCAAAAAATGTGCATTCACCTGAATTTATACGTTTATCACCCGGAAGCTTTATCCCGGGCAAAGATTTAAAATGGAAAGGGTTAAGAAGCTTTTGGGGGAGAAAACTGAACTGGGGAAAGGCCTTTTAGTTAAAAACCTTTTTTTTACACAATTAATGCCAACTTCCCCTTTTTTTGGGGGGGGGGGTCCCGCTATTTGGGGTCCCCTTCCCCCCCTCCCGGGGGGGGTTGGCATTCCTCCCCCCGCCACAGGGGGGGGGGCAATACCGGGCAAACAAGGGTTTGGGGGGGCCCTCCTTTTCTGGGAAAAATGGGGGCCATTTCCTTAGGCAACAGGGGGGTGACTTTTCCCCTTTGGGCCCCAACCCAAGGAATTGGGGGGGACCCCTCTTACCCCCCTTGGGAACCCCCGGACCGGGGGAATTTTTTTAATGGCAACGGGGGGGGCAAATAACCAATGGCAAAAGAGGGGGGGTTTTAAACCCGGCAACAAAGGGGGGACTAATTTGGGAAAAAGGGGGGATCCCCAACAATGGGGAACCAAGATTAAACTTGGGGGGGCAAAACTTCCCGGCAACAAGGGGGGACACTTAAAAATTGGGGGGAAAAAAGGGAATTGGGGGCACTACCTGGAAAAAAAGGGGGTATCCAAAAACTTAAACCTTTGGGAACAGAGGGGGGGAATTTCCAATACCCCGGGCATAAAGGGGTGACATTACCTGGAAAACATTGGGGGGGGACTACCTGGCCAAACAGGAAAAAGGGGGGCCCCACCTGGCAACAATGGGGGCACTACCCGGAAAAAATGGGGACCCCTACCCCTGATTTTGGCAAACAACCCGGGGCCGGGATACCTGGGGGAAAAAGGGGGTTTTTCGGACTACTGGGAAAAATGGGGGGGACTACCTTGGGGGGGGCCCCAATTTTAAGGGGGGGCCCCAAACCCACCCGGGGGGAACAAAAAGGGGGGAAACCCACCTGGTACAGAGGGGCCCTTTATTGGCTAAAAAGGGGGCAAATTTTCCCGCCTGTAAGGGGGACTACCGCTTATGGGGGGTTTTCTACCCGGCTATAAGGGCCTTACCTGGTTTTTTTCAAAGCCGTTTTGCGTTTGGGGGGAGTGGGGTTTGGGGTTTTTTAAGGGGCGGGGGCCCCTACCGGAAAAAAAGAAGGGGGCCGGGTTTGGGGGCCCAAATTTTTTTTTCTTTTAAAAAGTTGGCCTTTGGTTTTTACATGGTTTTAAAAAACTTTTAATGTCCCCCCTGGATAAACTTTACAAAGTTACCCCCTAAATAATGTCGGATTATAGCAAAGGGTCTTTTTTTGTAAATTTGGGGCTTTTTTTTAAAAACCCGTGAATTTAACATTTAGAAAAGATGGGAAAAAAGTAATTGGTTTTAATCCCGGGGCAGAAAACCCCTAAGATTTAAAGCCAAAAAGGGGAAAATGTCTGAAATTTGGCGGGTGCCCATTCAAATTTTTTTTTCGCAAATTTAAAAAAAAGTTTTAAAGTGCGCCGAAAATCCAACCCCATCAAAAAATTGGGGGTCAGGTATACCTTTAAAAGTTTAAAATAAAAGCGCTAAAAAATTTATGCGCTGTGTGCCTCCAAAAATGGAATGTGCCCCATTGAGGCGATTCCACTTCATTAAAGGTTAAAATGTGTTTGGGCATTTCACATTTCAAGGGATTGTTAGGTCCCTTTCAAGTATGGGGTTTGGGCGTTTCAGATATTTGGGGGGGGGAATTAAAAAAAAAAAAAAAACTTTAAAAAAAAAAAAAGGAAAAAAAAAAAAGGGGGGGGAAAAAAAGGGGCCTCGGGAAAAAAAAAAAGGAAAAAAAATTTCAAAAAAAAAAAAAATGTAAAATAAAAAAA
>JAODAL010064231.1:0-18838 GCA_025379985.1 Phyllomedusa bahiana
AACCCGTTCTATGGGAAAACTATGGATTCCGTCTCAGCGCCCCGCTCGCGAAATACGGCGAGGGGGAGAAAGTGACATGCACATTATACCGGCAGGATAATGAAAGTCTATGGGGCAGATGGGCCCCCCGTCCCCGCCACCGTACACACGGCGTAATTGTGGGCAAAATCCGTCCCGCAGTTACGGCGTGAATCAGCCGTGTGAACATAGCCTTATCCCGCAGGAAGTTCAGTGTAGAGTTCTGTGTATGTTACATGATCATTCACCTTCAGACTGCAGTGACAAGAACACATGCAGGTTCTTTATGCATTTTTTTAAAATTAAACATTTGCTGATTAGCAGGAAATCTAAAGTAAAAAGGAAAGACACCACTTGCCTTTTTTTTTTTTTTAAACCATTCCTGGTTTTAGTTTCCAAAAAGGAATTAAAAAACAAAATCCTGAACAAAACCTGTGCAAGTAGAGACAGCTTTAGGCTACGTCTACACATCAATGATTTACTATAAATCATCTCCCTAGACCTCAATAGCGAATCCAAGCTGTAGTCTGCACAGCTTGGATTTTCTGAGTTCGGACTTCAAATCCGAAATCTGTTCAAAAATTAGAACATTTCTATAACCCTAAAATGGTGGATTATAGTACAGTTCAATTTAATGAGATAGCCAAAATCCGAAAACCGACTGCAAAATCCGTGCAAAAAAAGCACAGTAAAAAAATAATTGTAAAATACTGTTTGGATTGTATAACAGAATCTGGTGGTATTTTACAATTGCAATGAGCATGTACCCTTAGGGTATGTTCAAATGGCGGATAGTAACGTGAAATTTGACACAGACGTCACTTCGAATTCCACATTAAAGTTCTTGGCAAGTCAACTCACTGTAGTTCACACAACAAGGTTGAGCAAATGATTTCATTGCCATCTGGCCTCCAAGCACAAAGTGGAAGTACAGTGCTGCTGTCAAGTAAATGTGGACTACAGCGTGGATTTTACACATCAGAATGTCGCTTTGGCAATTATTATCCAAATTAATATCCAAAAGGGTGCACAGTTCCAACAGTGCTTGTGGAGCTGTTTTCAAAGGAGGTCGGAAACGATGTGGACAGGTTGACCAGTACATTAGTTGAAATTTTCACTTTATTGATAAACCTAGAGATAAAAGGATATCCAAGCAAAGTGGGCCAGCTGTATGAAAAGTGTCACTGTGGAAAGTGTCTTAGATAGTGCTGCGGCAAAGTTGAATTCATGCTTATGTTTGAAAGTGTCTCGTGGCACTTGTCTCATGTCACATTGTAAGAAAAACTGTGGTGCACCATAAAAGTGTCCTAAGACAACTTTTGTCTTAGGCCGTGCTCACACGGCTTATTCCCGACGGATTTGTGAGCCGTATTGAGCTCACAAATCCGCGTAATGGGGGGGGGGCCCTAGGGGCGGGCCCCGGGGCCGTCCGCGCCGTAAATAATGTGCATGTCACTTTCTCCCCCCGCGGCGGATTCGCCGAGCAGGGAGGAGCGACGGATTCCACTGTTCTCTATGAGAGCAGTGGTTTACCGTAATTGCTGCCGCGGATTGGCGCCGTACTACAGCGCAAATCCGGCGCGCAGTACGGCGACAATCGCGGCAAAATAAGCCGTGTGAACGAGGCCTTAGGGTATGTTCATACGGGCAAATTTCAGTGCGCATTTCGCATCGTGTTTGCACTTCAATACGCCCGATATCCCGGGGCAAAAATTACGGAATCCCACTTTCAAAAGGAATTTGGATTACCCTCCTCCCCCCGGCGTACAATAAGATGTTTTAGCCCCGGGGGGAGGTAATGGACATGTCATTATTCACGGCCGTAAGTAATGGCATTGGGGGGGCCGGCGGGCTTCCCCCCCCTGTGGGGGAGTAACGTCCAGCGCGACTCCCAAACAACTGGCGTAATTGCGGGACGTACTGTACACCACCTCAATTACGGCGTGTGAACATAGCCTTAGCCTCGCCTCTTTTAAAAAGGCATGAATAACTACGCATGAACTGCAACACTTTTTGGCATAAGAGCTACATAAATGTCTTGTTTTGTACAGAATACATGTATTCCTCGGCAGAAATCTAAGGCAATGTTACCATATTAGAAACCATGAGGACAACTTGACCAGCACTTCAGTTAAAATTTTCACTTTATTAATAAATCCACAGATAAAAAAATATCCAAATAGAATGTTCATATGATCCCATAAGAAAGAGACACGCCAGAGAACAAATTAACAGCTCACGCATTTCAGACTATAGGTCCTTAATCATAGCTACTGTTATAAGGTGTGAAAATAAATAAAATAAATAATAGTAGTAGCTATTTATTTCTTTCCACACCTTCTCACAGTAGCTATGACTAAGGACTTGTAGTCTGAAACGCGTGTGCTGTTAGTATGTTCTGTTTCATGTCTCTTTCTTATGGAATAATATGAACACTCTGGATATCTTTTTATCTGTGGATTTATTAATAAAGTGAAAACTTTAACTGATGTTCTGATCAAGTTATACTCATGGTTTCTAATATATTGACATTGCCTTGGATTTCTGACGAAGAAGGCACGTCAGATTTTTTCAACAGGAAAAACCCAACATATAAACATACTGTGAGTAGGTATGGAAATAAATAAATAAAATAAATAATGTGCCTATATATTTCTTTCACAGTAGCTGTAACTAAGGACTTATAGTATGAAATGCGTGAGTTGTTAGTATGTTCTCTGGCATGTCTCTTTCTTACAGGATCATATGAACACTGTGCTTGGATATCATCTTATTGTGGATTTGTCAATAAAGGGAAATTTTAACTGATGTGCTGGTCAAGTTGTCCCCATAGTTTCTAATATATTAACATTGCCTTGGATTTCTTCTAAGGATTACACATCAGATTTTTCCGACAGGAAAAACCCAACATTTAAACATATCCTCAGGGTACTCACATAGATAGTGGCTCTCAGCCTGGTGAGACATGGCTGCAATGTAACTCATAATAGATAATGAACAACAGATACATTTATTTTTTCAATGGCCACATGGGTTGCAGGTAAGTATGGCCATCAACAGTCAATTCAAAAATGACAACCAAAGCTACAGCTCGGCAGAGTTTTCAGTCTCTTATGGGCACCTGCTTACACCCTGATTATTACTCCCTCTCTATTGAAGAGAAATTCATGTCATCATCCAGAAAAAAGGATTTCCGGGCTTATAAACCTGCACTAATATATTAAAGAATGGGACAAATTGCATTTTCCCCCAAAAATATTATTGCTTTATAGCAATAGTTGCTGGAAGTGGAAGTGATTCACAGCTTCATCATGTTTCTATTGGTTCTCATCTCTTTTACTATAATACTCCTGGCTGTATGCAGAGCCATTCCTGACATACGGTAAGTTTATATTGAGGAATTGCCGTGTAAGCCACACACTTGTAGGAATCATACACATTCAATATGGAATACATGTAGTCTGTATGGGTCTGTATTATGTATCTGCAGGCCCTCTATAATAGAACATCTGAAAGAATTTGTGTTAATCCATTAAAAAAAAAACTATGTGTCCCTCAGAAACACACACCTACAGTATGGACTGACAGATTTCTATTAGCTCCCAATTATGCATCTGTATAACACAGATATACAATACAGATGTTGGCATTAGGCACAGATCTATTGCCTATGTATATTAGAAAAGGTAATCTTTCCAACAAGGAGCTATCTACACCCAATGAGGTCCTTGATGCTGATGGCAAAAGATAAATCACTAAATAAAAATCTAAGGCTCCATTGCCATTTATGACATTTGTCGGTGGTATCCATCGGACACAGATTCCAACAAAGTGTAATAAATGGCTTATATCTTGGTTTGCCAAGGACGATGTAGTCTAGATGTTTAGTACAGAGGTTAGTAGTTTTTTTTCCAAATAGTTTTGTTGTTCTGGCATGCGCATTAGAACCACTGACCTTTAGATATCTTAGTATCATTACGTCATACTTGCTTAGTAGCGTTCACAAATATTTAGAATAATCAGCATAATTAGAGGTGTGATTTTAGTACTGACCAGTAAAGATGATTATTAATGATTATTAATGAGGTGATTGTTATAATACATGAATAATTATAAAAGAGGTGTTACAAACAAAGATGAAACCAATAGAAATATATATGTTTTGCATAGATAACTGCCAAGTTAATAAAACTGCTAGCCAAGCTTTCAATAAAGGAGAAAGGATACACCGACATTTTGGGAAATGTTTCCTGTTCTTTCGACGATGTATGTGCACATACACTTTTGAGTTAATTTATCATTTGGACACCGCACAAACAAAGTCGGGGGATATTTTAGGTTATCAATACCATAAAAAATGTATCCTGATGGATACCACAGCAGAGGCCATGATGTGGCCATAGAAATCTAAAGTCTGAATTTGCCCACATTTGCCCTATTTGCCAAACATATATGCTTTCTGTACCGGACACAAAAGCGTGGTAGATCGTCATATCTGTCTGGTAAAAATATTTTTTCAAGATATCCTAATATATAGCACAAATGGAGGCCAAAAACCTTATATGAATGGGGCCTAAGTGTTTTGCTTTGTGCATATCTCAAAAAACACTTATTTAAAACATTACTTTTCTGTGTCAGGTCCTAGGCTTTAAAATGAAGGTGTAGTACTTTTTTAGTGTAGCTTAAAATAATTAGCAACTTCAAACAATCAATAAGCAATTAGTCATATGTGATATGTGAACACCAAACCTACATCTTCATCTTATGACCTAAAAGCTTCCTAAAATATAACTGTTAAGGATCTACAGACCATTAATCTCAAGTTACAAATGATAGTTCATGGAAATCAGATGATCTTATATTGTTCTTTATCAACTAATTGATGTGATTTAAAATGAACATTTGCACAAAGTAATGGCAGTACATGTCAGGCTTTGTTCACATTATTTCTATTTTTGCAGTGTAATAAGTACTTATTTCACAGGAAAAACTTGCATGTCTTTTCATGTGTTTTTGCGGATGTTTTCTTCATTTGTGGTATCTTTTTGATGCACATTTTTCAGGCTTATTTTCATGCCTTTTTCTGTACAGGGAACTTCATTATATTTGGTCCATCTTCGTTTACACAATGTCCTGCACTCCTGTTTTTTTTTCTGCGTGTAACAAGACAAACAGTGCGCGAAAAAAGTGTAGCAGAGTGCCTGATGCGTGCCTATTCCCATTTAAGTCAATGGGAATAGGCACTTTTTTGTGCACATTTTGATATGTAGTTGTGAAAAAAACTTTTTTTTACACACAAAAAGATAGTGTGTAAAACCAGGTCAAATTGTTCAGAACAGGACAGGAGGATCCTTGGTTGGTTCTCGCCTTATCAAGCTTTACTTATTTGCAGATTTCGGTTTGCTCTGTATTGGCAGTTTCTGAACTTTGCATGCTGGATGAAATCTTCTAAGATACCCATAGGCATTGGATATTGTGTGCGTCTCACTAATTACAACATGAGCCAGACACAATCTAATGTCTATTGTACTGCCAAAATCTTCCAGAGCTGGATTCATGAATATTTAGCCAAACTGAACATATATGTATTATAATCACTAGAAAAAAAATAAAACTCATCTGACCACATATCTTGTCTATCACTGGGATTATTCTTTGGATTTTCTCTTCTTTTTTAAACATAGAATTGAAATATGTATCTATTGAATGTATGAATACATTTATAATTGTATTGTATTGTATTGCACTTTCTTTATTTTAATCATGTAGTAATATATTAGTAAGCTTTACTGTTGGAGGCGCCATTAAAATAGAAGAGGATGTGGGGGCTCTTTAAATGTTTTGCCCTATCATTGGGCCCTGTATAAAATTATACATTCAGTATACATAGCGGTGTCTAAAAGTGTTCTCCACTGCCTGTCCTTTATCCTCCTTGGTTGTGCTATCATCCCTGTCTGGTTCCCTTCATCCTTCCAGTGTAATACACACATTTGCAATATTTCTTCTTCTAATGATGCTCGATAGCACCACAGAATTCACTTTAGGCTGGTATAGCATGTCCAGGAGCCGACTGACAAACTGTGTCTGCTTCCTACTGACCCAGATATTGAGCTATCAGTAAATCAAAGCAGCAGCAGTCCTCACTGAGTGACATGGAAATAGAAAACCTCTGCTGCCGGCTTATTATCTTGCCGCACAAGCATGATTGGTGCTTCCCAAGAGGCTTTGCAGCAGCTGTAGACTTCCCTTTAAAAGTGGCTTACTGCACTTGCCCACATTAACATTCTGAGAGCCAGAATAGGAAGTAAAGAGCCCGAAGGCAAAGACCAGTTTACAGTGTGGCCATTGTATCAATGTACGTAAATGTACCCAACTGTTAAAGGATATATGTTTTGATGGGTCATGGACAATGACTCAGGGGTTTTCTCATACTTTGCAAGTCTATGACATCTATTCATTATTTTTTTTTTCCACAACTTACAGTATATAACTTTAGTCAGGATTTTATCTCAGGGTTATGTCCATAGTGTCATTACAAGCACTGGCATTCGCATGCAAGCATCAGTATGAGCATGAGCCTATGTATGGCAGAATATAACCATTTAGTTCAATATTCATGTACAGTACACTATAACAGGTCTAGATGGTTGATAATTATAGCCCATAGTTTTGTCAATATAAAGGTTTTAGATGCTAATATATATATTCCAAATGCCAGCAGCACACTATAAACTAAGAAAACATCAAAGGCATATAGGAATTTAAAAAAAAATGCATTACTGCTAAGGATATATGAAAATTTGGGGGTCTTAGTTCACAATTTTGTTCAAAAGTGTTTAAGCTCACCTCCCGATTTCGTCAAGGGGACCCCGGCACAGGTGAGTCCTAACACTAAAATGTTACCTCTCTTGGAGCCTGTTCAGACCTCAACAATTCAGGGAGTAAAAAGGACTAACTTCTGAAGACACTGCAATGATTTCAAACCTGTGGAGATGGGCGGTGTGCAAAAAGCCAAAGAGGCAGCCACTCCTCATACAGACTAAAAATACATAATTTGGCGCTGCACATCCAAAAACATTTTTTGAAAAAAATATGTATGTATTCTTAGATGCTAATATGAATGAATTCCTATAGTTTTTTAAAAAATAAAAATTCAATTTACAGGGGAATCTGATGGAAAAATAATTGAAATTATTTGATTTATATATGTTGCCAGTTCTTTTTTTTCCTCAAAGAATTAGTGCTACATTTTATACTTGATAAATTAGGCCAATTGAATAGGTATATCGTAAATTAATTATGAATAACAATATACAATATAACATTTTTCAAGCTGCAAAACAATGACTGATGGTAGCAATAATGAAACTGTGAAAATGGAGTTTTTGGGAGAATTCATGCCACCTGTCTAAAATATTTTCCATCTGTATGATCATAACTCTGGCCTTCACAAAGGCCCTATCACAGAAAATCATAGTGGTTTGTTCTTATAGAAAGGAAATCCTTCCCATTTTATCACAATATCTCTGTAAATAAACACTGGACCCAGGTAATTATCCTGATAATACATTATTGCATTATTATTTGCAAATTTAGGGCCACATGTATGAAAACTGTCTAGTTCTAAAATTCACTTTATTGCCCATAGCAACGAATCAGAGCGCCCCTCTCATTTCATATAGTGCTCTGGAGAAATGAAAGGGGCGCTTTGATTGGTTGCTATGGGCAACAAAGGGAATTTTAGACCTAGACAGTTTTCATACATGTGGTCCTAAGTGTCAGTACCTTTTAAACTCTGAAACATTTACCTTAGCATAGCACAAAAGTAATAGGAGAAAGACAAATATTAGTATGCAATGTCCACGACAGCACCCATTCATGGGTGCCGCCTTAGGTATGAGCCAAGCTGATTTACATATATAATGAAAGAAAACCTCTTACATCTATGCTATTAGTGTTCTTAATCCTTGTTGTCATGTTTATTGACTTTTTTTTATATATAACAAGCCTATCTAGTTTTAAACCACATATGAAGCCTCATGCACATAACTTTATTACAGATCTATGTGGTACAGATCCATAATAGGAGACCAATAGCCTTCTAGCTGCCATATTGCTGCTTGCATTTATAATATGAACATGTAATGACTGTGGGAGCCAGTCTACTTGGGACATGCGCATGGCTTTGCCTTTAAAATGACCTCAGACACTCAGACATTCTACATTATGGTTAAAATCTATAATTCAGCTACTGCTACATTGTGGCTATAATAATGTGCACACATAGTACAGTTTAAAAATAAATATCTCCATATGTAGAATAACAACAACAACAAATATTGATTACATTTTTATTCATTCACTCATAATTTTGTTAATTGATAAAAACAAACACTTCTATTTTTGATTTTTTTCCCAACAAAGCTTTTGCACAGTACTGTGCATATCAGCTCTTTCCTTTTGCTCACTGTAATGCTGATATGTATGTAAATATATTACAACAGTCAGTGATTTACCTGTAGGGAGTACAGAGAATTAAAACATTCATGAGCCCTGTTGGATTAAGGGGTCAAAAGAGAGGAGCAAAACTATATGTTAAAGTTAGAGGAGGGGGTCTGAACAGATTTAATATCAAAGCCAAGAAGTTGCAAGCTACACCTCTGCATAAAGTTCAAGAGTCTATTTAATAAACTAGTGTCAGGTGCAGTTGTATAATTGTTAGTTCGCCATGCCTTAAATTTAGTGTTTGACTTTCAAACCCAGGGCTGGACTGGCCTACAGAGGATCATGGAAAATTCTCCAGTTGGTCCCTGGGCATGGCAGGCCTGGAGCTGGTTGCAGTGAGGAAGGCAGAGAAAAAGGGACAGAAAACAAGAGGCAGAGTGCAAGAAGCATGTGCAGTCATGTACAGTAGATGTAGGGTGGATCCCAAGAGTCAACTCCATTGGGGGGCCCCAAGAATCAGCTTCACTGGTATGCCCCAAGAATCAACTCCAATTATGGGCCCCAAGAGTCAACTTCACTGGTGGTCCCCAAGAGTCAACTCCACTAGTGGGCCCAAAGAATCAACTTCACTGGTGGTCCCCAAGAGTCAACTCCACTAGTGGGCCCAAAGAATCAACTTCACTGGTGGTCCCCAAGAGTCAACTCCACTAGTGGGCCCAAAGAATCAACTTCACTGGTGGTCCCCAAGAGTCAACTCCACTAGTGGGCCCAAAGAATCAACTTCACTGGTGGGCCCTAAGAATCAACTTCACTGGTGGGCCCCATTCACCCTAGTCCATCATTGTCTAAACCTTAAATGAGCCTTTGATTTTGCAACAATGTACATGACCAGAAAGTGTTTCCTGTCCTGTACATACCTTGCAGGAAAGTACAGCATAAAGCTACATCACTACCACACTACAAAAATAACTGCAAAATCTTGTCTTTAAATGACACTTTGACACAATTATCAGCCATGTTCTTTTAAGCAGATCCAGGAAATATTCCTTAAATTGCTTATCTAGAAAACCACATGGAACTGCTGTGAAAAACACAATCATGCTTTCTCACTCAAACTTTAGTCTTACAGTGAGTTCACTTGTATTGGCTTCATTGCTTTTTTTTTATGTTTTACTAAAAACTGAGTAAATGTGCTGTACAACCTATTCAATAGCTTTCCAGATTGAACTCAAAAACTGGAAACCATTCAGCTGCAATGTGTGAGAAGAATGGTTAAAAAAACTTGTATACTTAAATTCAATATTGAGAAATAATCTGCAGTTCAACCTCTAAAATATGGTGAAATGGGAACCTGATCATAAACTATCCCAGTCAGCCAAGTGTAAATTCAGTGCTAAGTGAGTGTAACCTAGGGACAAGTAACACTGTCAAAGGCATAGACGTAATCTGAAAAAAAAAAAAAAAAAAAAACACACAGAGGGGCAATGTACGTGGAAGGGGGGCAAGGGCCATATATGACATTTTCCTATAATGATGTGTTACCTTTTCTTTTAAAAATAAAACTGTCTCTATTTTTACACAAAAATATGCAGACCCATAACAGAGCTAAAAATTAAGCCACTGCAAAGACACAAAAGATGACGATTATTAGTTAAAACAATCGGGAATGCATGCTTAGCCTATGTAGACACTGTAATTTTCATGCATATTCCAACACATACTCATAGCATATGCAAGAACCGTGGGGCAGATTTTCTAAAGCAATTTGAGACACAATACTGGTATACATGCTTTATATCACATTTATTATTTATTTTACACCACCAAAGGGGGCTTGAGTGGCTTAGCATGCAATGCATGTGCCTAAAAATGTGCTAACGTCTTAACATAATTAATGTCATAAACGAAGTTGGCTAATGGAAAGTGTAAACTAAGGGGGACATGTATGAACCTGGCGCCGACCCGCCAGTTTTACCAGTTTTTTTTTAACAGTGTATGATCTGACAGTCTGTATGAAAGTGTCTCACAGCACTTTATAAATGTGTCCCATTCTATGACAAAAGTAGTCTCAGCCATGACACTTTGAAACTGGTATGGATTTGTACGACAGTTTTGCGGCAAACTTTGGCACATTTTTGCCGCATTGTACAACTCTGGGCGATATGCCCTTCCATCTTTAGTGCGTTCAAAAGTGTCATGTCTGGTGCAGATTTCACCAAGTTTTGTTGTAGGACATTTTTTATACATCTATAAAACAGGGCTCAAAACATGTTTGTTGGGCTCAAAGCACGCTAAAAAATGCATTTTCTACTCATATTTATCGTTGGTAGCATGGAAGCAGAGTGGACTATACAGTGAAAGCAAAATCGGTTTAGTTGAAACTGTGTTAAGTCTCATATTTAAATATGTTTTTGTATAATAAAAAGTATGATTTTCCTGGAAATAATATATGTTTTAAATACATGTTTTTACTAATCTGCATTATCAATAAAAGAACTGCATGGAAAGTACTAGCACAATGTTAAATGTCTATGTTTACAGGTAAAAAAATAGAATCCCTGATCTGAATTTAGTTAAATGTAAACAGGTAACATGACAGCGTCACGGATGACGCACCCACAACTCATGTAACCAGATCATTTTATAAATATACAGTATGATGATGAAGTGGAATCTGATGGTCCCCCTGTACATGCAGATATAGAAATTTGTATGTGGCTGTTTTATTGCTGAAAGAATATAAACTTTTTATGATTAATTGAGCTAAATGATATGTATAGAAATGTATATAAGCAAACAAATTCTAAAGCAGGGTATTGTATCACTAAGATCCAACAAATTGTGTGTGCTGTCTGTGTCTTTTTATATGCGTCTGTAAATGTGCAGGTGTGTGCAGGCTCGGACTGGCCCACAGGAAAAGTAGGGAAAACCACCATCGGCCCCTGGGCAAAGTGGTGGCTCCTGGCCATGCTGGTTCTGTGGTTGCTTTGCAAGGAGAAAAGCAAAGAAAGAGAAAGCAAGAGGTAGAATAAAAGAGTCATGTGCATTATGTACAGTAGCTGTAGATAGGGCCCCAAGAAGCAACAACACTGGTAGGAATCATGAATCATCTTCACTGGTGAACTCCAAGAGTAAACTTCACTGATAGGGATCAAGAATAATTTTTCCTGGTGGGGATCAAGAATAAACTCCACTGGTGGGCTCTGAGAATCAACTCCAGCGGTGGGCCCTGACAATCAACTCCACTGGTGGGGATCAAGAATCATTTCCACTACTGGGACTTGAGAATCAACTCTACTGGTGGGGATCAAGAATCAACTCCACTGGTGGGGATCAAGAATCATCTCCACTGGTGGGGATCAAGAATCATCTCCACTGGTGGGGATCAAGAATCATCTCCACTGGTGGGACCTGAGAATCAACTCCACTGGTGGGAATCAAGAATCAACTCCACTGGTGGGGATCAAGAATCAACTCCACTGGTAGGGATCAAGAATAAACTCCACTGGTGGGGATCAAGAATAAACTCCACTGGTTGGGATCAAGAATAAACTCCACTGATGGGCCCCGAGAATTAACTCCACTGGTGGGGATCAAGAATCATCTCCACTGGTGGGACCTGAGAATCAACTCCACTGGTGGGGATCAAGAATCATCTCCACTGGTGGGACCTGAGAATCAACTCCACTGGTGGGCCCTGACAATCAACTCCACTGGTGGGGATCAAGAATCATCTCCACTGGTGGGACCTGAGAATCAACTCCACTGGTGGGGATCAAGAATCATCTCCACTGGTGGGACCTGAGAATCAACTCCACTGGTGGGGATCAAGAATCAACTCCACTGATGGGATCAAGAATCAACTCCACTGGTGGGGATCAAGAATCAACTCCACTGGTGGGCCCTGAGAATAAACTCCACTGGTGGGCCCTGAGAATCAACTCCACTGGTGGGAATCAAGAATCAACTCCACTGATGGGCCCTGAGAATCAACTCCACTGGTGGGCCCTGACAATCAACTCCACTGGTGGGGATCAAGAATCATCTCCACTGGTGGGACCTGAGAATCAACTCCACTGGTGGGGATCAAGAATCATCTCCACTGGTGGGACCTGAGAATCAACTCCACTGGTGGGGGTAGAATCAACTCCACTGGTGGGGGTCAAGATTTAACTCCACTGGTGGGACCAAAAATCAACTCCACTGGTGGGGAATAAAACTCCCACTGGTGGGCCTGAGAACAAATCCACTGGTGGGGGTCAAGAATCAACTCCACTGGTTTGGGGAAAAGAAATCAAAAAACCCCCACTGGTGGGGATCAAGAATCATCTCCACTGGTGGGACCGGAGAATCAACCCCCACTGGTGGGGATCAAGAATCATCTCCACTGGGGGACCTGAGAATCAACCTCCACTGGTGGGACAAAATACTCCACTGGTGGGGATCAAGAATTCCATCCCCCACTGGTGGGGATCAAGAATCATCTCCACTGGGGGACCTGAGAATCAACTCCAATGGGGATCAAGAATCAACTCCATGGTTTGGGGTCAAGAATCACTCCCTGGTGGGATCAAGAATCAACTCCACTGGTGGGATCAAAAATAAAATCCATGGGGGGAAACAAGAATATAACTCCACTGGTGGGCCTGAGAATCAACTCCACTGGGGGCCCCCTGGGGCAAAAACAACTCCACTGGTGGGGATCAAGAATCATCTCCACTGGTTTAGACCTGAGAATCAACTCCACTGGTGGGAAACAAGAATCAACTCACTGGTGGGACAGAATCAACTCCACTGGTGGGTCAAATAACTCCACTGTGGGGATCAAGAATAAAAACCACTGGTTGGGAACCAGAATAAACTCCACTGGTGGGGCTAGAATCAACTCCACTGGTGGGCCTGAAATCCAACTCCACTGGTGGGCATCAAGAATCAACTCCACTGGTGGGACAAGAATCAACTCCCCTGGTGGGATCAAGAATCATCTCCACTGGTGGGCCCTGAGAATAAACTCCACTGGTGGGCCCTGAGAATCAACTCCACTGGTGGGAATCAAGAATCAACTCCACTGATGGGCCCTGAGAATCAACTCCACTGGTGGGCCCTGAGAATCAACTCCACTGGTGGGGATCAAGAATCATCTCCACTGGTGGGACCTGAGAATCAACTCCACTGGTGGGGATCCAGAATCATCTCCACTGGTGGGACCTGAGAATCAACTCCACTGGTGGGCCCTGACAATCAACTCCACTGGTGGGGATCAAGAATCATCTCCACTGGTGGGACCTGAGAATCAACTCCACTGGTGGGGATCAAGAAAAAACCCATTCTCCACGGGGCCTGATAATAATATCCACCCCGGTGGGGAAACAGAATCACTTCCCCTGGTGAATCCCAAAAAATAAAATCCACTGGTGGGATCAAGAATAATTTTCCCTGGTGGGGATCAAGAATAAACTCCACTGGTGGGCTCTGAGAATCAACTCCAGCGGTGGGCCCTGACAATCAACTCCACTGGTGGGGATCAAGAATCATCTCCACTGGTGGGACCTGAGAATCAACTCCACTGGTGGGGATCAAGAATCAACTCCACTGTGGGACAAAAATCAACCCCCACTGGTGGGGATCAAGAATAACTCCACTGAGGGCCCAAAATCAAACTCCACTGGTGGGGATCAAGAATCAACTCCACTGGTGGGGATCAAGAATCAACTCCACTGGTGGGGATCAAGAATCAACTCCACTGGTGGGCCTGAGGAAAAAACTCCACTGGTGGGGAAACAAGAATCAAAATCCATGGGGGGGAAACAAGAATCAACTCCACTGTTTGGGGATCAAGAATCAACTCCACCGGGGCCTGAAAAAAACTACTGGTGGGCCCAAGAAACAACCACTGGTGGAATCAGAATCAACTTCCCCTTGGTGAAATCAAAGGTAAATTCCCCTGAGGGCCCGAAATAATCCATGGTGGGGGATCAAATCATCTCCACTGGTGGGACCTGAGAATCAAATCACTGGTGGGGATCAAGAATCAACTCCACTGTGGGGATCAAAGGGATCAAATCTCCCCCTGATGGGATCAAGAATCACCCAAATGGTGGGATCAAGAATAAACTCCCCTGGTGGCCTGAGAATAAACTCCATTGGTGGGCCCAAAATCAACTCCACGGTGGAAACAGAATCCCAACTCCACGGATGGGTGAAATTTGGGGGCCCTTGTATTAGTTTTCGTAATGTTATGAGAATACTCCTTTGGGGGAAAATTTTCTTGGGGAGGCTGGAATCCTTTTCCCTTTGGTGCATATCCATTTTTAAGAACATCCTGGACTAAAAAAACTTTACAAGAACAATTAGTTACCCAAACCAAACGGGTAATTAAAAAATCTCCCCGGGACCAAAAAATTCATCTTTCTGGTTTTTTAAAAACCCCCTGGGGAAAAAAAGAACAACTTTAAACGGTATTTTACTGTGCCTGATATATTGTGTAAACTCTCCAATGGGGTAAGAACATCCCATGTGACAAATACTCATGGGGCCAAACAACATCACTGGAATAAAATAACCCTTGACAAGAACATATGTGGGAAAGAATATACTGAATTGTAAGTTGGTTTAAAAAAAATGAGGAGGAATTCCCCTGGTGCAATTTGTTATAAACACTCATTGGCCTTTTCACTCCCCATAACAGAAAATTCTATTTGTCAGTAAAAATGTACAGCCTGTCTAACATGTCGATCTGTTCTTGTTGCTATAATGGCAGCAATTTCGTTGACATACTGCAGCATATGTCGCTGTTTATTTTAACACTTTATCTTCCACATGTGGCTGCAGAGCAGAAGTGGATGTTTATATATATATATATATATATATATATATATATATATATATAATATCTAGTAAATATATATATATGATATATTTTATTTATATATATATATATATATATTTATTTATTTATTTATTTTTATTTATACATATATTAGATATATCTCTCTTTTTTGATTCATGTACCTCTCTTCTGCTAAGTTGGTAAATGGAAAGTCTAATAAAATAGCTATACGGTTTGGTAGAAAGTAGATTCAAGTCTGTTAAGTCATCCAGAGAAGTAGAAAAAAAAAAACTCCACCAACCTCTGCTGGTCAAAAAAACATTGGCCCACATAGACTATTGTTGTCTGAAAGTCATACAGTTTAAACTTACAGAGGTTGTTTAAAAATGATTTATCACAGTGGCTTATTCTGATTGATAAATTTGTCACATTTTAAACTCATTAAGCTTATTTTAGACCAACTATTGGGGTGCTTTCGCAGTACTGCACAGCTATAAAACTGCCTTTATAACCAACAGGCACCTTTCAATTTCTTAAATTGTTGTAAGTGAATAATCAATTATAGTGCTTCTAGTCTTATTGGACTATACATAATAATTGATTTCTCGCATGCAACACCTTTTGACACAATTTAGGGAAGGGGTTTGCTGGTAATAAAGGCAGTTTCACAACTGTGTAGTACTGTAAGGCAATGTTCACACGGCTAAAACTGGGACGTATTTCATCTCATATTTTGCGGCGTACTGCGCTAAATAAGGGGCGAGATACGTCCCGTAAATTTGGGGTAATCCACAGTTCTCATAGGAACTAGGGAAATTACGTCCCCCTCTTCCCCCTCAGAAAAAACCCGCCACGGGGGGGGGATAAGTGACATTTAATTATCACGGCAGTAAAACCGCGGGCCCCCCCTCCCCCCCCCCCCTTACACTTGGTTAATTGCGGGGGGGAAAAAACCCCTCGAAATTCCCTCCCGTGTGAACATAGCAAAAGGGGAAAAAACCATATTGTTGAAACCCAACCCTTAGGCTATTTTTTCACACGGCAGAAATTGGGGGACGTATTTCCCCCCCCAATTACCCCGTGTTTTTGGGGGGGGGGGGTGGGGCGGCAACCCCCCCCTGCCCCTTTTGACATGCTTTAAACTGGCTTTTTATACGCCTGAATAATTGGAATGCCACTTCTCCCCCCCGCCGCCATATTGTGCGGTGGGGAGGGGGGGACGGAATCCATGTTCTTTTATGAGAACTGGGGAAATTCCCGTAAGGGACGGGGAAACGTATCTCCCCCCATATTTTGCGCGGGGTTAAGGGAAAAATTACGGGGCAAGATAATTCCCTTTTTAAGCCGTGCCCAAACATAGCCTTATTTGGGGCTTCTTTTTACCCCCAAAATTTTTGGGCGTGGGTTGGGCCATCCCCTTTTTTCCCCTCTTTTTTTTTGGGGTTCCCATTTTTTCCTGTCCAAACCCAATGTGTCAGAAAGGGGAACATTTCTCCTTGAGGAAAAAGAAACCAACGCGGTTTGTAAGAATAGTATTCCCTTTTTGGGCCCTCTACTAAGCATCTGCATATCAAAAGGCCATTAGGGGAAGGGGGGCCCCGGGAGAAAACAGCTTTTGTCTGCAGATGAGAGAAACGGGCCTTGGCTAAAACCCTTTTTCGCTTTCTAAAGGGACCCGGGGGGTCAAAAGTTTTTTGGGGAAATTTTTACCCCAACCAAGGGTCGGGGTTTCCCTCAGCCCCTTTCCCCCATAATCCCCTTGTCGAAGAAAACTAGGGGACATGCTGCAGCAGTTAGGGTCTACTTTGGGTGCACAAACTTTTACAAATTAGGGGGAACAGCAGGCTCGGACGGGGACACAGGAAAAAGGGGAAAAAAACCCCCGGTGGGCCCTTTGGGGAGCAGGGCAACCGGGGGTTTTTTTTTGATATAACCCCCGGCCATTTTTTAACACCTTAAAAGGCCGAAAAAAAAAAAGGGGCCAAAAAAAAGAGGAAATTTGTTTTTGGGTGTAAAGGTAAAAGAAAATTTGATTTAAAGGCCTGGGTTTGGGAAAAAAAAAATTTGGGGCCCCGGAAGGGCTTTTTTGGGGGGCCCAAAAGGGGGTTTTCAATTTTAAAATTTGGTTGATTTGGGCCCCAAAACCCATTTAGGGTTTCGGGGCCAAAAAAAAAAAACTAAGAACGGTTATTGGGGGTAAATGAGGATTGGGGTTTAAAAAAGGGGGGAACTTTAAAATGTAGAAAATTTAAATTAAACCCCACCGGACAGGGGTGTTGCAAATGTTTAAAAAATTTTTGATGGCACTGCAGAATCTTCTGACACTATGGGCCCCATGTAGGAAACTGTCTATCTAAAATTCACCCATTAGGCAATCAGAGGCCCCCATTTTTTTCCCGAGCAATATATGAAATGAAAGGGGCGCTCTGATTGGTTCTAAAGGGCAACAAAAGTGAGTTTTTTAACCCAGAAAGTTTTTATTTCATGTGGGCCCCCCTTTTGAAACAGAAAATAAATAAAAATAAAAAATTTGGGAAAAAATTTTAACAGGGGCAAAAATTTGATAGACAAAGAAGAAGATAGATTATTATAGATAGATAGATAGAAAAAGATAGTAAATAATAAGATAGATAATTAAAAAGATAGAAAAAGGGTAGGTAGGTAGATAAAAGATAGAAAATTTGATAAAAATAGATAGATAGAAAAAGAAATAGATAGATGAAAAATTTTGATAGATAATAAATAGAAGATAAAAGGAAAACAGATTAAATTTATAATTTTTTGAAAATAGAAAAAAGGGTTTGGTTATAATGAAACCCTTTCCCACCAAAAAAACAAAATCTTATTTTAAAGATCTTCAAAAAAAAAAAAGAAAAATGGGGCCCTTTTCAACTCCCCTTCAAACAGCAAAGTACCCCAAAAATGAAAATTAGTCAGTAAAATATTGTTTTTTACTTTGGAGTGCTTTCGACTATTTTAAAATTTCATATAAATTTGTGTTTTATATTACTAAAAAGTATTGGGAATGAGGGCCAATTTGGTTCATAATAAATAAAAAATGAAAATTTTTTTAAACAGAAATAAAAAGTAGATAAAATTGATAGATAATAGTAGATTTGATGGGGGGATGGGTAGATGGGTAGATTGATAGATAGCGGGGGAAAATGATTTGATAAATGGGGTAGATAGATTAGGGAAAAGATAGATAGATTTAAAGGGATTAAAAGATAGGGGAAACGATATTAGAAGATAGGGTAGAAGATGATAGAAAAGAAGAAAAAAGATTGAAAAGAGGAAAACAGAATTTTAATTTTATTTTTGTGAAAATAGTAAAGGGGGGGTGCTAGATGACCCGTCCTTTACCAAAACAACAAAAAATGATATAAAAAAACGCAGTAAAAAAGGGAAATGGACTTTATCAAAAATCCCTTTTAAAAAGCAAAGTCCCAAAAAAAATGACATTAGTCGGGGGAAAATACTCTATTTTATGTTGGAGTGCTACAACCCATTTTATTAATTTAAAAGTGTGTGTTAATTAAAAATCCC
>JAODAL010064232.1:0-18837 GCA_025379985.1 Phyllomedusa bahiana
TCATTATTTAAATCTTACTACCCCGAGTTACATCCGTTTTTTCCCTCCAGGCTCCCTCACTATTTGTGGTGCAGTCACTTGTCAAACATTATTATCCTTATGATCCGAGTACATCCGTTTTATCCCCCAAGTGCGCTATTTTTCTGTGGTGCGTCACGGGTACATACATTACTTATCCTGTACTGACCTGAGTTACATCTGTATTATCCTCCAGAGCTGCCTCACTATTCTGCTGGTGCAGTAACTGTACATACATTACTTATCCTGTATTATCCTCCAGAGCTGCACTCAATATTCTGATGGTGCAGTCACTTTACATACAATACTTATACTGTACTGATCCTGAGTTACATCCTGTATTATCCTCCAGAGCTGCACTCACTATTCTGCTGGTGCAGTCACGTGTAATCTACTTACACTATCCTTTATCCTGTATTATCCTCCAGAGCTGCGCTCACTATTATGCTGGTGAAGTACCTGTGTACATACATTACTTATCCTGTACTGATCCTGAGTTACATCCTGTATTATCCCCCAGAGCTGCACTCACTATTCTGCTAGTGCAGTCACTGTACATACATTACTTATCCTGCACTGATCCTGAGTCACATCCTGTATTATCCTCCAGAGCTGCACTCACTCCCTGGGGATGATCACTCCTGTCACTATCCCCCCTGAATGATGGACCCTCCCAGCTCTTCACACTCCCCCGTCCCATGAGGCGGATGGTACGACCCCCGGTACAGTGAGCGCATTACGTGCAGTCCTGGTTGTAGGCCAGGCAGCAGACCTCGGGGCTCCCGTCTCCTCCGCCGCCGCCGCCGGGCTCCATCTCCTCCGGCCTGAGCTCCTCTCGGACCCCGGCTCCCTCCACATCCGCAGTAAACAAACCACAGCTGACGGCGCGTCACCGCCCTGCGGCCGCTCATTGGTTGGCGCCTGCGCTCGCTGCTTATTGGTCCAATCATCCTAGATCCGACCTATCAATGACGCTGCTCCCAGAACCACGCCCTTCCCATAGAACACAAGATGGAAACCTGAGAGGCTCCGCCCTGATTCACCAAGGCCGCTCCGGATTGGTAGACGTTAACGAGGACGGCACCGCATTGGCTGCTGGAGACGCGTGACCGGAAGTTAACTGGATGCTGGAAACGGCTAACCTCCTACTACTTACTGCCAGTAAACAACATGGTGGACATATTCCCCTACCGGCAGTGTGGATGCATGTGGAGGGGCAAACATGGGACTAACCCTCCAATCCCGCGCAAGCAGAGCTGTAGTAGTGTACAGAGCCCTGTGTATGAGACATAGCAGAGCTGTAGTAGTGTACAGAGCCCTGTGTATGAGACATAGCAGAGCTGTAGTAGTGTACAGAGCCCTGTGTATGAGACATAGCAGAGCTGTAGTAGTGTATAGAGCCCTGTGTGTGAGACATAGCAGAGCTGTAGTAGTGTATAGAGCCCTGTGTATGAGACATAGCAGAGCTGTAGTAGTGTATAGAGCCCTGTGTATGAGACATAGCAGAGCTGTAGTAGAGTACAGAGCCCTGTGTATGAGAATAGGGAAGGGGCTGTGTAGAGTACAGACCCTGTTTTGTAGGGCAAAAGTAAAAGCTGTAGTATTTTTACAGAGACCTGTGTAAAGAGAAAAGCAAGCTGTAGTAGTTTATAGACCCCCCGTGTAGGGGACATTTGTAGAGCTGTAGTAGTGTAAAAGAGGGCCTGTTTAAAAAGACTAAACAGAGCTGAAATGATTTCGAGCCCTGTGTATGAGGGCAAATAAGATGAAGTAGTGTATAAGGGCCCTGTTATAAAAATAGCAGAAACTGTAGTAGTGGATGACCCCTGTGTTGAGAAAATTTGGAGAGCTTTTTTTGTAGTGGGGGTAGACCCCCGTTTTAAAAAATTAAACAGAGTGTAGTAGTGTATAGAGCCCTGTGTGTGACATAGCAGAGCTGTAAGTAGGTAAAGGCCCTTGTGTGGGGACAAAGCAAGTTTTAGTATGTTTTTTTGAGCCTGTGTTGAGAAAATAAACAAAAAGCGTAGTATTTTAAGAGCCTGGTTGAATACAGAGCTGGTTTGTAAAATACAAGAGCCCTGTGGGATAAAAAAAGCGTGAAAGGGTTTGTAGTTATAGAAAAACCTGGAGTGGGGTGTGTATAAAACATAGCAAGGGAGTAGAGTTTCAAAAGCCCCCGTGTATTAGACAAAAGCAGAGCTGGATAGGTAAGACCCTGTGAAAAGAGGGGCTTGCAACTGTAGTAGTGTAAAGAGCCCCGTTTATGAGACATAGCAAGCTGTATTGTGTAAAGAAACCCTGTGTAGAGAAAATTGCAGAGCTGGGATAGTGTATAGAGACATGTGTTTTGAGACCCTAGCAAAACTTTTAGAGGTAAGAGCCCTGTGTATGAGGGCAAGCAGACTGTAGTAGTGTAAGAGCCCCGTGTTGAGACCTTTGCGAGCTTTTAGGAAGAGCCCTGTGTTTAGACATACGAGCTGTAGGAAGAGTAAGAGCCCTGTGTTGAGACATAGCAGAAAAAGTAGTAGGGTATTTAAACCCTGTGTTGAGACATAGCAGAGCGGTAGTAGGTTTAAAGCCCCGTGTTGGGGGCATAGCAGGCTTTTTGTAGTGTATAAGCCCCGTGTTGAGACATGCAAAAGGGGAATTAGTGTTTAGCCCTGTGTATGAGGGGGATGGAGAGCTTTTAGTAGTGTAAGACCTGTGTTGAGGGGCATAGCAGAGCCCGTATATTTTATAGGCCCCTGTTTTTGAACATAGCAGAGCTTTTAGTAGTGTAAAAGCCCCGGTGGGAGACATAGCAAGCCGTAGTAGTGTATAGACCCCCGTGTTGGGCATAGCAGAGCTTTTTTTTTTTTTTTGTAAAATTAAAAGAGGGCCCCGTGTTGAGGGCATAGCAAGCTGTAGTTTGATAAGACCCCGTGGGATGGGGAAATAGCAGAGCTGTAAATAGGGTAAGAAAACCCCCGGGGAAAGAGACATAGAAGGGGTTTTTTCAAGGGAAAGCCCCGTGGGGTGGGCATAGCAGAGCTTTTAGTAGGGTAAGAGCCCCGTGTATGGGGAAAAGCAGGCTGAAATAGTGTTTTAAAACCCCGTGTTTGAACATAGCAAACTGTAGTAGTGCATGGGGCCTGTGTTGAAGGGCAATTTCAGAGCTGTAGTAGTTAAAAGAGCCCCGGGGTAGGGGCATAGCAGAGCTGTTTGTAGGTAAAAGAGCCCTTTTGTATGAGGGAAAAAGGAGAGTGTAGTAAATGTAAGAGCCCTGTTGTAATGAAAAACAAGCAGAGCCCCGTTTTTAAAAATAATGTTTAGGCGGGTGTTGTTTTGGGCATAAGCAGAGCTGAAGTAGTTGGGAAGAGCCCTGTGTAGAGAAATAGCAGAGCTGTTTGTAGGTAAGAAAACCCCTTTTTTATGAGACAAAGCAGAGCGTAGTAGATAAGAGCCCTGTTATGAAAAAATAGCCGAACTTTTAGTATGTATAGAACCTTTTGGTATGAGGAAAAAAACAAAGGGTGTAGTAGGTATGGGGCCCTGTGTATTTGGGGCCTAGCCCGGGAAAAGTAGTAGTGTTAAAAACCCCCGGGGTTGGACATAGCAGAGCTGTAGTAGGTACAGAGCCCCGGATTAGACATAGCAGAGCTGTAGTAAGGGACCCGAGCCCTGTGTATGAAAACATAGCAGAGCTGTTGTAGTTTTAAAAGAGCCCCGTGTGTGGAAAAAGGGAAAATAAAACAGGGGGGCATGTAGTAAATGAATAAAACCCGTGTGTATGAGACCCTAGCAGGGAAATGTATAGTTTAAGACCCCGTGTAATGAAATAGCAGAGCGTAAGTAGTGTAAGAGCCCTGGGGTGTTTAAGGCATAGCAGGGCTTTTGTGTAATAAGAGCCCTGTGTAGGGGGCATTGCAACGTTTTTTTTGTACAAGGGCCCCGTGTAGAGACTAGCAAGCTGTAGTAAGGGACAGGCCCCGGTATGAACAAACAGAGCTGTAGTAGTGTATAGACCCTTTGTTGAGCTAAACAAGCTGTAGTATGTTTTAAAGCCCTGTGTTGGGACATAGCAGAGCTGTAGTAGTGTTTAAAACCCCCGTGTAGACCATTAAAAAAAAGCTGTAGTAGTGAAAGGGCCCCCGTGTTGAGACATAGCAAGGGTGTAGTAGTGATTGAGCCCTTTTGTTGAACCCCTAGAAAAGCTTTTAGTAGTGTAAAAGGGCCCCGTGTATTGGGCATAGCAGAGAGATAGGTACAGAGAACCCCGTGTAAAGAGACATTTGCAGAGCTGTATTTTTTTTAAGACCCCCGTGTTGGGGACATAAAAGGGTGGAAATAGTGTTAGGAGCCCTGTGTTTAGACATGCAAAAAGGGTGGTTGTAGGTACAGAGCCCCGTGGTGAGACATAGAAAGCTGTGTAGTGATTTTTAAAAGCCTGTGTGCCCAAACCCGCAGGGTTTAGAAATGGGATAGAGCCCTGTTTTGTGAACCCTAGCCCGAGGGTTTAATAGTGTAAAAAAGAGTTTTTGAAACATAGCAGAGCTGTAGTAAGGGAAGAGCCCCGTGTGTGGACATAGCAAAACTGTAGTAGGTTTTAAAAGGGCCCGTGTATGGGGACATGAGAGCTGTAAATATGTAAAGACCTTTTGTTTGAGACATAAAAGCTGTAGTAGTGTAAGAGCCCCGTGTATGGGCATGCAGAGCTGTGAAATGTAAGAGCCCGTGGGGTTTTAAAAATAAAAGCTGAAATAAAAGGGAAAGAGCCCTGTGTAAGAAATAGGAAAAGGGTGTAGTAGTGTATAGAGCCCCGGTTTTTTGAGACTTTGCAGAGCTGAAATAGTGTTTCAAGCCCCCTTTTTGGGGACATTTGCAGAGCTTTTTGTATGTATAGGGGCCCCGTGTTGGACATAGGAGAACTGTAGTAGTGTAAGAGCCCTGTGTATGAGACAAAACAGAGCTTTAGTAAAGGGCAAAGCCCGTGTAAGAACATGCAGAACGTATTTGAGTACAGGAGCCCTGTGTGTGAGACATAGCAGAGCTGTAGTAGTGTACAGAGCCCTGTGTATGAGGGCCAAAAAGCAGAGCTGTAGTAGTTTTAAGGCCCTTTTGTTGAGAAATAACCCGAGCTGTTGTAGTTTTATAGACCCCGTGTATGAGGGCTAGGAGAGCCGTAGTAGTGTACCCGAGCCCTGGTGAGGGCATAGCAGGGGCTTTTAGAAGGGTACAGAAACCCTGTGTATGGACATAGCAGAAATGTTTGTAGGTACAGAGGCCCTGGTTTTTAAAACATTTGCAGAAACTTTTAGTAGTGTTTTAGCCCGTGTTTGAGAAAAAGAAACTGGTAGGTAAGAGCCCTGTGTTGAAATAGCAAGCATGTTTGTTTTTTTTTTTCGAGCCCTGTGTATGGGGACATTAAAAGCTGTTTTGTTGTTTATGGCCCTGTGTATGAGACAAACAAGCTGTATAGTGTATAACCCCCGTTGTATGAGACAAAAAGCAGGCGTAGTAGTGTTAGAGCCCCGTGTATGAAAAATAAAAACTGTAGTAGTGAAACAGAGGGCCCCGTGTATGAAGGGGCAAAACTTTTTAGTAGGTATGAACCCCGTTTATGAGACATAAACGAGCTGTAGTAAAAAGACAGAGGGCCCCGTGTTTTGAGACATTGCAGGGGCTGTATTTGGTATAACCGACCCCCCGTGTATGAGGGCAAAGCTGTGTAGGTAAAGGGGCCCGTGTAAAGAGACATAAAAGCTGTAGTGTGTATAGAGCCCTGTGTTGAGAATAGCAGAGCTGTAGTAAATGTATAGAGCCCTGTGTTTGGGACAAAACAGAGGGTTTTAGTTGTGTACGGAGCCCCGGGGTATGAACATGGTAGAGTTTTTAGCCCCTGGTTTTAGAAACCCTGTGTTTTCTAAGGGCTTGAAGTGGATGTAGTAGTGGGATAGACCCCCGTTTTATGGGAATTTTTAAGGGCGGGAAATAAATCTTTTGGCCCCGGGGTATTAGGAAAATAGCAGAGCGGGAGTAGAAACAGAGCCTTGTGTATGGAAACATAGCAGAGCTGTAGTAGTGTATAGAAAACCCCGTGTAATGAGACATAGCAGAGCTGTAGTAAAAGTTTAAAAAGCCCTGTGGGGAGACTTAAAACAAAAAGGGGTAGTAGTGTAAGAGCCTGGTATGGGACAAAGCAAGCTGTTTAGTGTACCCGAGCCCTGTGTATGGACATAGCCGAGCGTAGTAGGTAAACCCTTGTTAAAACATGCAGACTGTAAGGAAAAAGCCCCGTGATAACATAGCAGAGCTGTAGTATGTATAAGCCCCCTTTTATGGGAACATAGCAAGCGATAGATACAGAACCTGTTAGAACATAGCCAACTGTAGTAGTGTTAAACCCTGTGTTGAGACTGCAAGCTGTAGTAGGTTACAAGCCCTGTGATAACATAGAGGCTTTTGTATGTAAGACCCCCCGTGTTAGACAAGAAGGGTGATAAGGGCAACCCCGTTATGGACATGGGAGCTTGTAGTGTAAGACCCCTGTGGGGTTTAGACAAAAGGGTGATGGACAAACCCTTTTTAAACATAAGCTGTAGTAAGTACAGAACCTGTGTTAGACAAGCGAGCTTATATGAAGACCCTGTTATGAACTAGCAAGCTGTAGTATGTAAGAGCCCGTGTATAGACATAGAAGCTGTTAGTGTAAGACCCCCGGGGTTTAGACATAGCAAGCGTAGAGTGTAAGAGCCCTGGATGAGACATGGAGCGTGTATGTACAGAGCCCTTTTTATAGACTAGCGGCTGTATAGAGTACAAGCCCGTGTATGAGACATAGCAGAGCTGAGTAGTACAGAAAACCTGTGTATGAGACATAGCAAAACTGTAGTAAGTCGAACCTGGTTGAACATACAAACGTAGTATGTATAACCCCTGTTTAGACTAGCAGATGTAGTATGTACAGAGCCCCGGGAGAACATAGCAGAGCTGTATATGTTAAACCCCCGTGTTAACTGCGAGTGTAGTAGGGACAAGCCCTTGTATGAACATACAGACTGGAAGGGATGTAAGAGCCAGGGGATGTTTCAGGGATACTTGAGTAGCATATGTTTATTTTCTGTGCAAAACGTCCTCACCCCAAAGGGCAGAAAAGCCCCCACCCCATAAAAGAAAAATTGTGCGCTATAGGGGGGGCTGTGGGGTTTCCAATATTGACCCAGCACAGGAGAATTAACCCGGATACCAAATATACTTCACTAATGAACACGAAGATTTAGAGGGGAAAGACCCCAACACAATATACCCACTCTAATACTCCTCACTGCAAGGTATATAACACCACTCTTTTTCTCCCCTGCTAGTGTATATATACACCACTCTATATACCCTCAGCAATTAAATAAACACCACTCTATTAAAACCCCACTGCCAGTGAATATAACACCTATATATCCTCACTGAAGTATATAAACACCACTCTAATCCCTACTAATAGTGTTAAAAATAACCACTCTATATACCCCACCATAGTGTATAAACACCACCATATACTCCCCACGCACATGTATATATAACCACCTAATCCCTCACTCATAGTGTATTTTTTATACCCACTCTATAACTCCCACGCACAGTGTAATAACACCCACTTATATATTTCACTGCACAGGTATAATAAAAACTCTATTTACTCCTCACTGACAATCGAATTACACATAAATACACCCCCCATTACTCCTCACGCACAGTGTATAATACACCACCTTTAAAAACCCCACGCCAGTTTATATACACCACCTAAAAATCCTCACTGCAAGGTATATATACACCATCATATACTCCTCACTGCCGTGTAAATACACCCCCTATATTCCCCCACTGCACAGTGTATATATACACCAATCTTATACCCCACTGCACAGTGATTATACACCACTCTATATATCCCACTGCACAGTGTATATTCACCACTCTATTACCCCAAAAGCACAGTGTATTATAACCACTCTTATATCCTCACTGCATAGTGTATAATACCCATCTATAAAACCCTCACTGCATAGTGTATATATACACCACTATATATACTCCTCACTGCATAGTTTAATACACCATTAAATACTCCTCATACAGTGTAATATAAACCCCCCTCTATATACCCTCAGAATGTAAATAAACCCCTCTATATACTCCTCACGCACATGTTTTAACACACCACTCTATATATCCCCCAGCACGGGATATATACACCCCTCTATATATCCTCACTGCCAGGTATAATACACCCCTCAAAACCCCACTGCACAAATTTAAAAATAACACCCCTCTTATACCCTCACGCACAGTTATATATACACCACTCAATACTCCTCATGCCCAATTATTATAACCTAAACACCCCCCTATAACTCCCACTGCACTTTATATATCCCACCTATATACTCCCCCGCCAGGGGATAATCACCACTCTATATATCCCCACTCACATGTAAATACCCACTCTATAACCCCCACTGCACAGTGTTATAACCCCCACTCTATATACTCCTCACTGCACGTTATAATACACCACTCTAATTTTTCCCATGCACAGTGTATATATAACCACCAATACCCCACTCACAGGTATAATACACCACTCTTAAACTCCTCCTGCACAGTGTATATAACACCCCTCTATTATCCCCATGCACATGATAAACAATATAAACACCCCTTTTTTAAAACTCCTCACGCACAGTTATAAACCATAAACACCGCTCTAAATTTTCTCCCCCTGCATTATAATACACAGTAATACACACCATAAATCCTCACTGCACAGTGTATATATACAGCATCTATATACTCCCCACTGCCACTATATATACACAGATATACACCGCTTTATATACTCCCCTGCACAGTGTATTTTTACCGTTTTTACACCGCTCTAAACTCCCACTGCAGTGTATATTCACATAATACACCGCTCATAACCCCTCACTGACATCATATATACACAGTATATACACCGCCCTTTTAAATCCCCACTGCACATCATATAACACCCATAAACAGTATATCACCATCTATATACTCCCAAATGCACATGTATATATACACCGCTATACACCACCTATATACTCCTCACTGCACGTGTATATATACACAATATACACCACTCTATATACTCCTCCTCACAGTTATAAAACACAGTTATACACCGCTCTATAACCCCCCACTGCACATGTATATTTAAAACCCGTATATACAACCCCCTTTTATCCTCATGCACAGTGTATATATAACAGTATATAACCCCACTCCTTTTAAACTCCTCACTGCAGTGTATATATACACAGTATATAACACTCTTTAACCCCCACTGCACATCCCCATAATACCTATATCACCGCTCCCATTACCCCTCACTACACGTGTATATTAAAAAGGATTAATCATGGGGCCAAAATTTTGGGAAAGCACAAATCTTCTATTTTCCCCCGATTTTGTTGCCCTCTGGGTTTTTTTTGGTTTGTCAATGTTTTTTTTTTACATACAAAATACAAGTGCAATCAGATTTGATAACAAAAGCTTTTTTTGACCGTTAAAATTAAAGCGCAAGAAATTTGCATGCTGCCCTTCTTTTTCAGGGCCTCTGCAAATTTTCCCGGCACTCTCAATCACCCCTGGGGGCAAACCCGATGATACCGTCCCCTCGACAAAACCATCGCATTTTGTACAATTTGTTGGGTTTTTTTTTTCCACCCTTCCTGATGATTGGGCCACAAGTTCTCAATGGGGTTTTAAAACTGGGGGGTTTCCCGGCCATGGACCCCCCAAACTCTGTTTTTTTTTCCCTGAGCCTTTAGTTATCACCCTTTTCTTTATGGCAAGGTGCTCCATCATGCGGGAAAAGGCATTGTTGATCACCAAACTGCTCTTGGACGGTTGGGAGAAGTTGCTCTTGGAGACATTCTGGTACCATTCTTTATTCATGGATGTGTTTTTAGGCAAGACTGTTAGAGAGCCGATTCCTTGGCTGAGAAGCAACCACACATGAATGGTTTCTGATGCTACATTGCTGAGACAAATGTATCGCTCACCTTGTCTTCTCCGAACAAGCTGTTTTCCAGATGTTCCAAACATTCGGAAAGGGATTCATCAGAGAAAATGACTTTACCCCAGTCCTCAGCAGTCCACTCCCTGTACCTTTGGCAGAATATCAGTCTGTCCCTGATGTTTTTTCTGGAGAGAAGTGGCTTCTTTGCTGCCCTCCTTGACACCAGCCTTGCTCCATGAGTCTCCGCGATCTACAGTGCATGCAGATGCACTCACACCTGCCTGCTGCCATTCCTGAGCAAGCTCTGCACTGCTGGAGCCCGATTCTGAAGCTGAAACACTTTTAAGAGACGGTCCCGGTGCTTGCTGGTCTTTCTTGGGCGCCCTGGAGCCTTTTTGGGCAACAATGGAACCTCTCTCCTTGAATTCCTTGTGATGCGATAGATTATTGACTGAGGTGCAATCTTTCTAGCTGCGATACTCTTCCCTGTTAGGCCAGTTTTTGTGCAGTGCAATGATGACTGCACGTGTTTCTTTAGAGATAACCATGGTTAACAGAAGAGAAACAATGATGCCAAGCACCAGCCTCCTTTTAAAGTGTCCAGTGGTGTGATTCTTACTTAATCATGACAGATTTATCTCCAGCCCTGTCCTCATCACACCCACACCTGTGTTAATGGAGCAATCACTGAAACCAAAGTTAGCTGCTCCTTTTAAGGCAGGCCTGCAAGAAGTTTAAATGGTTTTGGGGGAAAAAGTTTCATTTTTTGGCAACTATTGACTTTTGCAATTTAAATTTCTGTTAAGCTGATCACTCTTTATAACATTCTGGGAAAATTTCAAATTGCATTATAAAACCTATGCAGTAGACTTTGTAAAATTAACATTTGTATCATTCTCAAAACTTTTGGGCCCTGACTGGGACACCACTCTATATACTCCTCACTGCACAGTGTATATATACACCACTCTATATACTCCTCACTGCACAATCGATATATACACAGTATATACACCACTCTATATACTCCTCACTGCACAGTGTATATATACACCACTCTATATACTCCTCACTGCACAGTGTATATATACACCACTCTATATACTCCTCACTGCACAGTGTATATATACACCACTCTATATACTCCTCACTGCACAGTGTATATATACACAGTATATACACCGCTCTATATACTCCTCACTGCACAATGTATATATACACAGTATATACACCGCTCTATATACCCCTCACTGCACAGTGTATATATACACAGTATATACACCGCTCTATATACCCCTCACTGCACAGTGTATATATACACAGTATATACACCACTCTATATACTTCTCACTGCACAGTGTATATATATATATAGTATATACACCACTCTATATACTCCTCACGCACCGTGTAATATACACAGTATATACACCACTCTAATTTCTCCTCAATGCACAGTGTAATATACACAGTATATTTCACCACTCAATATACTCCTCACTGCACAGTGTACATATACACAGTATATACACCACTCTATATACTCCTCACTGCACAGTGTATATATACACAGTATATACACCACTCTATATACTCCTCACTGCACAGTGTATATATACACAGTATATACACCGCTCTATATACTCCTCACTGCACAGTGTATATATACACAGTATATACACCACTCTATATACTCCTCACTGCACAGTGTATATATACACAGTATATACACCACTCTATATTTCTCCTCACGCAGTGTATATATACACAGTATATACCCGCTCTATATACCCCTTACGCACAGTGGATATATACCCCGTATATACACCCCTTTTAACTCCTCACTTGCAAGTGTAATTATACACAGTATATACACCGCTTTATATACCCCTCACTGCACAGTATATACACCACTTTATATACTCCTCACAGCAGTGTATAGAGACACAGGATATACACCGCTCTAGAGACTCCTCCCTGCACAGTGTATATATACACAGTATATACACCGCTCTATATACTCCTCACTGCACAGTGTATATATTACACAGTTATACACCCCTAATACCCCTCACTGCACAGTGTATATATACACAGTATATACACCGCTTTATATACTCACTGCACAGTGTATATATACATAGTATATACACCACTCTATATACTCCTCACTGCGTGTATATATAACAAATATATAAAACCCTCTTTACCTTACTGCACAGTGTATTTTATACACGTATATACACCCTCTATATACCCCCTCACTGCCCGTGTATATATACACAGTAATACATCCCCTTTATATACCCCTCACTGCACAGTTAAAATATCACAGGTATATACACCCTTATATACTCCCCACTGCAGTGTATATATACACCCCTCTATATACACCCCTCTATATACCCTCACTGCACAGTGTCATATACCCCATATATACACCCCTCTATATACTCCTCACTGCACAGTTTCTATATACACATTTTATACACCACTCTATATTCTCCTCACTGCACAGTGTATATATACACAGTATATACACCCTTTATATCCTCATGCACAGTGTATATATAAAGTATAAAACAACACTCTATATACCCCTCACTGCACATGTATATATACACAAATATATACACCCTCTTACCCCCCACTGCACATGTATATATACACAGTAATATACACCCTCTATATACCCCTCACTGCACAGTGTATATATACACAGTAATAACCACCTCTTATACCCTCACTGCACAGGTTATATTATAAGTTAAAATACACCTTTTATATACTCCTCACTGCAGTGTATATATACACAGTATATACACCGCTCTATATACCCCTTACTGCACAGTGTATATATACACAGAAAATTTCACCACTCATATACTCCTCACTGCCCGTGTATTATTTCACAGTATATAACCCTTTATATACCCTCACTGCCAAATGTTATATACACAGTATATACACCCTTTATATAACCTCACTGCACAGGGATATATACACAGTATATTTCACCCTTATATACCCTCACTGCAAGGTAAAATATACACAGTATATACACCGCTCTATATACCCCTCACTGCACAATTTATATATACCCAGTATATACACCACACTATATACAAATCTCTGCTCAGTGTATATATACAGAGTATATAAACCACTCTATAAATTCCTCACTGCACAGTGTATATTATAACTGTATATACAACTCTATATATCCTCACTGCATGTAGTATATAACAGTATATTACACCGCTTATATACCCTTACTGCACAGTGTTATTAAAACCTATATTACACCACTCTTACTCACTGCAAGTGTATATATACACAGTATATACACCCTTTATATACCCTCACTGCAGTGTATATATAAAGTATATACACCGCTTTATATACCCTCCCCTGCACAGTATATATCACAGTATATACACCTTTATATACTCCTCACTGCCAGTGTATATATTTCACAGTATATTAAAACGCTCTATATACTCCTCACTGCACAGTGTATATATACACAGTATATACACCGCTCTATATACTCCTCACTGCACAGTGTATATATACACAGTATATACACCGCTCTATATACTCCTCACTGCACAGTGTATATATACACAGTATATACACCGGTATCGATACCCCTCACTGCACAGTCGATATATACACGTAATACACCCTTATATCTCACTGCACAGTGTATTATACATAGTATATACACCATCTATATATCCTCACTGCCCGTGTATAATAACAAGTATATACACCCTCTTACCCCCCACTGCACAGTGTATAAGATACACCCTCTATATACCCCTCACTGCCCGTGTATATATACACAGTATATACACCGCTTTATATATTACACAGTATATACACCGCTCTATATACTCCTCACTGCAGTGTATATATACACAGTATATACACCGCTTTATATACCCCTCACTGCAGTGTATATATACACAGTATATACACCTCACTGCACAGTGTATATATACACAGTATATACAACGCTCTATATACTCCTCACTGCAGTGTATATATACACAGTATATACATCACTTATATACTCACTGCACAGTGCATATATCAAATATATACACCCTCTATATACCCTCACTGCACATTATTATACACAAAAATATACACCCTCTTATACCCCCACTGCACAGTGTATATATACACAGTATATACACCACTCTATATACCCCTCACTGCACAGTCTATATATACACAGTATATACACCGCTCTATATACCCCTCACTGCACAGTGTATATATACACAGTATATACACCGCTCTATATACTCCTCACTGCACAGTGTATATATACACAGTATATACACCGCTCTATATACCCCTCACTGCACAGTGTATTATATACACAGTATATACACCACTCTATATACTCCTCACGCACAGTGTAAAATATACACAGTATATACACCCTCTATATACTTCCCCACTGCACAGTGTATATATACAAGTATATACACATCCTATATACTCCTCACTGCACAGTGGGATTATAACACAGTATATACACCCCTCTATATACCCCTCACTGCACAAGTTACACAGTATATACACCCTCTATATACCCCTCACTGCACAAATGTATATATACACCCCTCTATATACACCCCTCTATATACTCCTCACTGCCCGTGTATATATACACAGTAATTACACCACTCTTTATACTTCCCCACTGCACAGTGAAATATATATAAGTATATACACCCTCTATATACTCCTCACTGCCAGTGTATTATACACAGTATATAACCGCTCTATATACCCCTACTGCACAGTTGTATATATACACAGTATAACACCGCTCTAATACTCCCCATGCCCGTGTATATATACCAGTATATACACCGCTTTATATACCCCTCACTGCAAGTGTATTTTTACACATATATACACCGCTTTATATCCCCTCACTGCACAGTTTTTACACAGTATATACACCACTTATAAACCCCTCACTGCGTGTATATATACACAGTTAATACACCGCTCTAAATACTCCTCACTGCCAGTGTATTATACACAGTATATACACCCTCTATTTTACCCTCACTGCACAGTGTATATTACACAGTATATACACACCCATATATACTCTCACGCACAGGTATAATACACAGTATATACACCGCTTTATATATCTCACTGCACAGTTTATTTTATACAAGTATATAAAACCCTCTAATACTCCTCACTGCACAGTGTATATATACACAGTAATATACACCACTTTACCTCATGCACAGTTATATATACACAGTATATACACCCTCTATATACCCCTCACTGCACAGTGTTATATATACACAGTTATACACCGGGGTTTTATATACCCCCACTGCACAGTGTATATAACACATTATATACACCGCTCTATATACTCCTCACAGCCATTTTAAAAATTAAAACCAAATATACACCGCTCTATAACCCTACTGCACAGTGTATATATACAAAAATAAAACAGCCGCCTAACATTCTTCCCCACTGCAATTCCCCCCATGTACCGGGACACCCTCACTCCCGCTAATCCTCCCTTTTACACCCCCCCTCAAACCCCCCCTAATCCCTCCTTTTTACACGTCCACAAACCCCGCTAATTTCCCCGGGTTGTACACGTCCCACCCCCCGCTAATCCCTCCTTGTACACGCCCCACCCCCCAAAATTTTGAAAATTTTACATTCCTCCCCGCCCGCCCCAAAACCCTCCTTTTACACTCCCTTTTCCCGGCCCCCGCTAACCCCCTTTTAAAACGCCCACCCCCGCTAATCCCTCCTTGTAAAAACGTCCCCACCCCTCCCAATCCCTCCCCTTTTAAAACCCTCCTCACCCCCCGATAATCCCTCCCTTTTCCAAAAGGGCCTCACCCCCGCTAATCCCCCCTTGTACAACGGGGGCCTCACCCCCCGCTAATCCCTCCTTGTACACGTCCTCAACCCCCCCTAAAACCCCCCTTGTACACGCCCACCCCCGCTAAACCCCCTTGGAAAAACGGGCCACAAACCCCCCCAAAACCTCCTTGTACACCCTCCTCACCCCCGCAAAAACCCTCCTTTACACTTCCCCCACCCTCCCTAACCCTCCTTGTAAAACGTCCACAAAACCCCCCCTTTAAACCCCCTTGTACAAAGTCCACACCCCCGCTAATCCCTTGTACACGTCCACACCCCCGCTAATCCCTCCTTGTACACGCCTCACCCCCGCTAATCCCTCCTTTAACACTTTCCTCCCCCCCCGCTAATCCTCCTTGTTTCACGTCCCAACCCGCTAATCCTCTGTACACCCGTCCAAAACCCCGCTAATCCCCTTGTAACGCCTCACCCCCGCTAATCCCTCCTTGTACACGTCCACACCCCCGCTAATCCCTCCTTGTACACGTCCACACCCCCGCTAATCCCTCCTTGTACACGTCCTCACCCCCGCTAATCCCTCCTTGTACACGTCCTCACCCCCGCTAATCCCTCCTTGTACACGTCCTCACCCCCGCTAATCCCTCCTTGTACACGTCCTCACCCCCGCTAATCCCTCCTTTTACACGTCCTCACCCCCGCTAATCCCTCCTTGTACACGTCCTCACCCCCGCTAATCCCTCCTTGTACACGCCCTCACCCCCGCTAATCCCTCCTTGTAAGCACCCCGCTAATCCCTCCTTTTACCGCCCCCCACCCCCCTAAACCTCCTTGTACACGTCCTCCCCCCGCAAAACCTCCTTGTACACGTCCCACCCCGCTAATCCCTCCTTGTACAGTCCTCACCCCCCAATCCCTCCCTTGAAAAACGCCTCACCCCCCCTAAAACCCTCCTTGTACACGTCCCTCACCCCGCTAATCCCCCTTTTACACGTCCCACCCCCCCCTTACCCTCCTTGAACCTCCTCACCCCCGCTAATCCCAAACCCCGTACACGTCCTCACCCCCGCTAATCCCCCCCTTTTACAGTCCTCACCCCCGCTAATTTTTCCTGTACAGCCACACCCCCCCCAATCCTGACATGTACCCCTGATTAAATTTATTCTAAACATACGGTGGGGTGCGGGGTACGGATTATTATTACACTAGTGTCTGGTGCGATCCATGTAGAGGTCTGGGGGTGTCTCTTTTCATATTATTACAGTGTCTGGTCCGTTCCATGAAGCGGCCCGGGTGTAAGTGGTGGGGCAGTGTGGATTGTTAGAGGTCGGGGGGGCGGGGGGTGGATTGTTATTACACTACAGTGTCCGGTCCATGTAGAGGTCTGGGGGGGGGGGGGTGATTGTTATTACACTACAGTGTCCAGTGAGGTTGGGGGGGGGGGGGGAATTGTTTTTAAAATACAGTGGTGGGGCCCCTGTAGAGGTTGGGGGGGGGGGGGTTTTGATTACACTACGTGTCCCCCGGGCCCCTGAGAGGTTGGGGGGGGGGGGGGGGGGATTTTTATTAACTAAATGTTCCATTAGGGTTATTGGGGGGGGGGGGGGGTTTATTGTTTATTAAAACAGTGTTGGGGCCCCGTAGAGGTTGGGGGGGGGGGGGGGTGGGGAAATTTTTTTATTAATTACGTGTTGGTCGTGTTGGGTCTGGGGGGGGGGGGGGATTGTTATTACACTACAGTGTCCGGTCCATGTAGAGGTCTGGGGGGAGGGGGGGTTGGGTTGTTATTACACTACAGTGTCCGGTCCATGTAGAGGTCTGGGGGGAGGGGGTGGATTGTTTTAAAACCTTAGTGTGGTCCATGTAGAGGTCTGGGGGGGGGGGGGGGTGGTTTTTTAATAAATAAGGTGGGGCCCTGAGGGTCGGGGGGGGGGGGGGTTGTTATACACACAGTGTCCCGGGCCAGTAGAGTCTGGGGGGGGGGGGGGGGTTTTTTTATTACACTACAGTGTCCGGTCCATGTAGGGTCTGGGGGGGGGGGGATTGTTATTACACTACAGTGTCGGGCCTGTTGGTCTGGGGGGGGGGGGGATTGTTATTACACTACAGTGTCCGGTCCATGTAGGGTTATGGGGGGGGGGGGGGGGGGATTGTTATTTCATACAGTGTCCCGGGCCCCTGTGAGGGCGGGGGGGGGGTGGATTGTTATTAACTCAGTGTCCCCGGCCCTGTGAGGCTGGGGGGGGGGGGGGGGGGGGTTGTTATTCATACAGTGTTGGTCCCTGTAGAGGTTGGGGGGGGGGGGGTTAAATTTATTTTTTTAACTACAGTGTCCGGTCCATGTAGAGGTTGGGGGGGGGGGGGGGGGTGGTTTTATTACACTACAGTGTGGGGCCGTAGAGGGTTGGGGGGGGGTGGTGTTTTACATACAGTGTGGGCCCTGAGAGGTCGGGGGGGGGGGGGTGATTGGGTTTTTTACACTACAGTGTGGTCCCCGTGGTTGGGGGGGGGGGGTTGTTATTACACTACAGTGTTCCCCGTGGGTTGGGGGGGGGGGGGGGTTGTTATTAAAATACAGTGTTTTCCGGGGCCTGTAGATCTTGGGGGGGGGTGGGTTGTTTTTTTACCCGTGTCCGGTCCTGTAGGGTCTGGGGGGGGGGGGGGGTTTTTTTTACCTACAGTGTCGTCCCAAGAGGTCGGGGGGGGGGGGGGGGTTTGGGTTGTTATAAACATGGTTTCCATGTAGAGGGTTGGGGGGGGGGGGGGGGGTTGTTTTTACATACGTGTCCCCTCCTGTAAAGGGTCCTGGGGGGGGGGGGGTTGTTATTTCACTCAGTGTTCCATTAGAGGCGGGGGGGGGGGGGGGGGGTGGTTGTTTTTACACCAGTGTTTCCCCC
>JAODAL010064233.1:0-18836 GCA_025379985.1 Phyllomedusa bahiana
TTTTAAATGAAATTTCTTACTGCAATTTTTATTCTCTTTTCCTCTTTATTCTCTTTTGCTGTGAGGAGACTTAAAAGACAGCAAGGTTTGATGACAACACCGTATTCCATTTACTCACTTTATCATAAGAAGGTTTCGCGTTGTCAGTGGTGTTTGGGGTCATGTTGCTGTGAGATACAGCTATAATTATGGTCCTTTTGGAACAGAAATGTGGCTTCTAAGTGGCATTTCTCCCTCACAATATTTGAATAGTGGCTGAAAAAGTCATATTTATAATTTTTGGGGTCATGTAGCTGTGAGATACAGCAATAATCATGGTCCTTTGGAACAGAAATGTGGCTTCTAAGTGGCATTTCTCCCTCACAATTTTTAAAAGTCACTGAGAAGTCATATTTATAATTTTTTGGGGTCATGTAGCTGTGAGATACAGCAATAATCATGGTCCTTTGGAACAGAAATGTGGCTTCTAAGTGGCATTTCTCCCTTCCAATTTTTAACAGTGGCTGAGAATCATTTTTATAATTTTTTGGGTCATGCTGCTTTGAAATGCAGCAATACTAAAAGGTCCTATTATAAAAAAAATGTTGTTTCTAACAAGACATTTGTTCTTCACAATTGACCAAAGTTTCTCAAGGGTCATGCTTTGAATTTTTGGGGGCATTTTGCTTTGAAAGGCAGCAATACTACAGGTCCTATTCTAAAAAATGTTGTTTCTAATAGACATTTGTTCTTCACAATTGTCAAAAGTGGCTCATGGGTCATGTTTTGAATTTTTGGGGCATTTGCTGTTACATGAAAGCTATACTACAGGTCCTATTCAAAAAAAATGTTGTTTCTAACAGATATTTGTTCTCACAATTGTCCAAAGTGGCTCAAGGGTCATGCTTTGAATTTTTGGGGCATTTTGCTGTGACATGCGGGCTATACTACAGGCCCCTATTCTAAAAAATGTTGTTTCAAAAAGACATTTGTTTTCACAAATTGACCAAAAGGGCTCAAGGGTGATGGTGCTGTCAGAAACAGGAATAGGTAGGACACTGTTAATGGACACATATTGCAAAATGACTTGTTTTTGCAAGATCTATAACATAGCTATCAATCCCTGTATTGAGACAACCCATTTAATACAATGAAAAAAAGAGAAACAAAGACGTGGTGGGTTTTCCATCCTATTTTAAAAATGTGTTTTCTAAAAATTAAACTACTAAAAACTTGCATGTACAAAATAGCTGGAAAAAAAAATTCCCCTGAATTGTACAAGGAGGTACAGGAAAACTTGACCAGATGTAGGTTATTCAGAGGACATGGAGTATGGAGCACGGACAGAGAACAAAGTACAGAGACAATTTCCTCCAGCACGTTGAGTAAAATGAGAAAAAGAATGCCAAGAAAAAGGGCACCTGGGTGTAACAGGAGCGTTAACCACCAGTATTTCCAAGTGAAGCTCAATTGGTCCGTACTCATACGGAGGGGCAAGCGCTACCCAGGTCTTGACTGTGTACTGAGGAAGGCTGGAGTTCTCACACTTCCGCTTCCGCACTCTGCTTCAGCACGACAGTTTTTGTTGCTGCGTCATCAGGGCATTTTAACCTGCGTGTTAATAGATGACGGATGCCAGCCTGGGCTCTCACCGCACCCACTGTAACTCCGGCCCTGGGTCATGCTGTGGCACGGGACATTTTCTAGTCAATGTCCATTTCAGCTAAAATGGTGGTTGAAAGACTCCTTTTTCCGGCACTTTGTAATCTGGGGGTCAGACAGGTTTAATGGTCATACTGTGGCCCAGGACAGGGACAGTATATGTCCAGTTCAACTAAAATGGTGGTTGAAAGACTCCTTTTTCTGGCACTTTTTATACTGTGGGTCAGACAGGTTTAATTGTCATTCTGCGGTACAGGACAGATATAGTTAGTGTCCAGTTCAACTAAAATGGTGGTTGAAAAACTCCTTTTTGTGGCACTTTTTAAATGTGGGGGTCATGCAGGTTTGGGGCTCATGCTGCGTTCCAGGACAGGGATATTCAATGTCCAGTTCAAGTAACATGATGGTTCAAATCATACTGCCTTCTGGCACTTTTTAAATGTGGGGGTCATGCAGGTTTGGGGCTCATGCTGTGGTACAAGACAGGGATAGTGAATGGTCTGTACTTTTTTTCTGTGACTTTTATAACCTAAGTGTGTTGCCTAAGATGTAGCACGTATCCATTTGACTGTTGTGGATGTTAATTTCAGCTTCTCCATCCTTGTTTGGGTGTAATAATGAAGGTGTTGTTGCTCTCCCATAGACTTTAATGGTAATCGCTCATAATCGATGCTCACTATCGAAAAACCTTATCGATAGCGGCCGACTATCGACTATCGATCGATCTCGATAGCCAACGCAATCGCTCAACACTAACCCTAACCCTACCTCTAACCCTAACCCTACCTCTAACCCTAGCTATAACCCTAACCCTACCTCTAACCCTAACTCTAACCCTAACCCTATCTCTAACCCTAACCCTATCTATAACCCTAACCCTACCTCTAACCCTAACCCTATCTCTAACCCTACCTCTAACCCTAACCCTACCTCTAACCCTAACCCTATCTCTAACCCTAGCTATAACCCTAACCCTACCTCTAACCCTACCTCTAACCCTAACCCTACCTCTAACCCTAACCCTAACCCTAGCTCTAACCCTAACCCTACCTCTAACCCTAACCCTATCTATAACCCTATCTATAACCCTAACCCTACCTCTAACCCTAACTCTAACCCTAGCTCTAACCCTAACCCTAGCTCTAACCCTAACCCTAGCTCTAACCCTAACCCTAGCTCTAACCCTAACCCTAGCTCTAACCCTAGCTCTAACCCTAACCCTACCTCTAACCCTAACCCTAGCTCTAACCCTATCTATAACCCTAACCCTAGCTCTAACCCTAACCCTACCTCTAACCCTAGCTATAACCCTAACCCTACCTCTAACCCTACCTCTAACCCTAACCCTAGCTATAACCCTAACCCTATCTCTAACCCTAGCTCTAACCCTAACCCTACCTCTAACCCTAACCCTATCTCTAACCCTAACCCTACCTCTAACCCTAACCCTAACCCTAGCTCTAACCCTAACCCTACCTCTAACCCTATCTATAACCTCTAACAATAACCCTGCTTTCAGCCCTACACATACCTAACCTACCAGGAAAGAGAGGATGGTGAGCGGAGGTACAGGGGAGACAGAAGGGGGACACACATCGTGCGGGCAGCACGGATCTCTGCGGTCTAGCCGAACCCTCACCATATTCACTCAGCTAGACCGCAGAGATCCTCCCGCTGCCGAGGATGATGTAAAATGAGCATCGGCTGCAGGAGCGCGCACGACTCGCGGCGCGGTGACGTCACCAAGTGCCGTCTAGAGGGCGGGTTTTTTTAAACTACAGAAGTAAGGAACGCCCCAATCTCGGGACCCAGGGGGCCAGCCGTAGCGTGGGAGGTAAGGAACGGCCGTCTTGGCAAAACCCCTTTAAACTCAGTTCTCAATCTGTAAAGCACTAAAACTTAACTTTTATTGTATATATAACACGTAACCTCGATACACACTATTTTAAAACCCTGATTTCTAACCTCTCAATATGTCCCTTTCTAATTGTGAAGGAATAACTCCTTTTCTATTATCAAGTCTGGTGGGACCGCACCTTTTAGCAGGGAAACCCCATATATACAGTGATTTGCTAACTCCAAAAGGGAATCCAAAACATCTTGGGCAATCATCCCTAATCTAATGGGCATGCAACATATAAGGTTTCCTTGTGAGACCCTCTGCAGTGGGTAACACAGTAGAAAGAGGTAGGAATTCACAAATTTAAATGTCATACCTTACCTCTCCAACATGTTTCACCAGCAAACTGGCTTCATCAGGGGACAGAAATCTGCTCCATAAACACTTGAAATCCATCACGTTCATTCTGTAGGGTTTTTTATTCTGTGCCCAAGAGTTAATTTATCCTCTGTTTGTGGTGTTTTCTGAGTCAAATCCAGGGTGTGTATTTCTGCCCCATACACGCCTGAAATCCATCAAATTAATTCTGTAAGGTATTTTATTCTGTGGCCAAGAGTCTATTTATCCTCTTTTTTTGGGATATTCTGACTCAAATCCAGGGTATGTATTTCTGCCCCATACACGCCTGAAATCTGCCACATTAATTCTGTAGGGTATTTTATTCTGTGCCCAAGAGTTAATTTATCCTCTGTTTGTGGGGAATTCTGTGTCAGATCTAGTGTGTGTATTTCTGCCCTATACACGCCTGAAATCCATCAACTTCCGTCTGTGGGGGTATTTTATTCTGTGGCCAAGAGTTAATTTATTAACTTTTTGTGGAGAATTCTGTGTTAAATCCAGTGTATGTATATTTCAGCCCTACATACATCTCAAATTCAGCCACTTCAGTCTGTTGGGATATTGCTATCTGTGGCAAACAGTTAATTTTTTAGCTTATTGTGGAGATTCTGTTAAACGCTGAAACATGCAGAGCCCCCCAAAAGAGGGGAGAAGGTGTCATCAGTAATTTTGCATTGATGTCACTATTCATTTTTCCCTTCCTTTGATCCTTCAGTGTCTGCTTTCAATTGGTCAATAATACATCATTGCTAAAGCCAATACGAAACAGGAATTGATCCAAAAAATAATAAGTAAATGGAATATTTGCATGTCTTCTGTGTTTTATATCCACTCCTGCTTTTGGCTACCCAAACATCAGACAATCCTGATGCAAACAAAGGACCATGTCATACTGGCCTTACGGCTTCTCCGGAGACACAATCGGTTGTGTTTGTCCTTTTCATTCCTTCTGACATTAAAATAAGGGGAAAACGAAACATAGTGGCAACGTCATAGGGTGGTGGAGGGTGGAAACAGCATTAGGAAACCACAGGGTGATCGAGTTAGAGAGTGGTCAGTTGACAGCAGCATGAATAGGCCACAGAGTGGCACAATGACAGATTGTGGATGTGGCAGCAGCATGAGTAGGCCACAGATTGGCACAAATACACAGTGTGGAGGTGGTGTCAGCAACAGCAGCATCAGGCCGGAGAGAGGCACAATAAGTAGAGTAGAGATGGGCGAATTTCTCAAAAATTTGATTCGCCCAAATTTCTGACAAAATTCGTTTCGACCCGAATAAATTTGAGACGAACTGCATTAATAAACAGCTATTTCCTGGCTGCAGAGAGCCTGTAGGGTGCTGTAGAACATTGTGTCATGCTTAAATATGCAGAGGGAGCTTGGTTTTGTCTTCATGCAATGCTGTGTTTTAGTATGACACGCACATGACTGCCGCCGATCTTAGAACCACTTCACTTGAAAATTCCCTGGGCTCTTACGGAGGAAAAACTGACCAAAAAACTGAAGCGGGAATGCAGCCGGATAAAGTCATGGCAGCCCCAGCTGGAAAAAAACAAGCTGAGGGTTCAGAAGATCATACAATAGTGTCAAAAAACACAATAGTAAGTTCCTGGAGCCAGCACAGATCGCAGTGCAGTAAGGTGACAATGGCAATAGCCAGGCCAGTGAGCGGAATCTAAGTAGGTCCTGGTTTTCACCAGAGCCCGCCACAAAGTGGGATGGACTTGCTGCGGCGGGAGTCTACCAGGTCTCTACCCCATACGTGACTTGCTCGCGGTGGCAGCTGAGGTGTAGCGAGGTACAAAATCGTAAGGCAAACTCGGAGTCGGGGACAAGCGTAAGGACAGGACAGCCGGCAAGGATCGTGGTCAAGGGACAGAGGCAAGTGGTACGGAACATGGATATGACAGATGAGGCTCAAGCAAACGCTTTCTCTATAGGCTCTAAAGATTATTTTTCTTTTTTTCATAGTCCCGGAGGCGGTTTTTACTTTCTGCAAGTTGGACATACGATTCACATTCTTCATACTGAAGCAGCTCATCCAAAGCCAGTTTTGCAGCATTTGCTTTTGCTTCCCATTTCAGTTTTGTACTAAATTCCATCACTAATCGCACCGAATGCAAAATAAGCACCTAAAACATTTCCTGTAGTTAGGGTTTCCTTCAGTTCAAGTTCCATACTCTGCATTTGAACAAATTGGTGTCACGCAGAAACCAGATTCAAACTGCCACGTTTATACTTCATAATAAACTCCTTTGGAACTTTTTTAGGTATTAATGATGAACCTGCTTGCTATTCACTGTACTTCTTTTTCTGCCCCTTTTAAATATGCTCTGTGGAATGCCCGATCTGTTGGCAACAAACTCACTGCTGTTCATGACCTGTTTGTTTCTCACTCCCTCAACCTCCTAGCTCTCACAGAAACATGGCTCCAGCAATCTGACACCACTTCCCTTGCTGCCTTCACCTATGGCGGCCTACACTTTACCCACACCCCCAGACCTGAGAACAGGCTGGGTGGTAGAGTTGGCACACTTCTCTCTCCACACTGCACTTACCAGGTCATTCCTCCTGTACCCTCCCTCACTTTCCCATCCTTTGAGGTCCACACCCTCAGACTCTTCCGCCCGTTTTCTCTCAGAGTCGCAGTTGTGTACAGACCCCCCGACTCTCCTTGCCAGTTTCTTGATCATTTTGCCGCCTGGCTCCCTTATTTCCTCTCTACTGAAATACCCACTCTCATCATGAGTGATTTCAACATCCCCATTGATGACCCTTTGTCTCCTTCTGCCTCTTAGTTCCTTTCACTAATCTCTTCTCTTGGCCTCTCGCAGTTTACACATTATCCCACTAACAAGGATGGGAACTCACTTGATCTGGTCTTCTGTCGTCTCTCATCAATTTCCTCACTAATTCTCCTTATGCTCTCTCTGATCATAACCTCATCTCTTTTACTATCAATATTTCGCAGCCCTCTCTGGACACACCTGCCCGTCATCCATTCAGAAACCTTCGCTCCATTAACACCCAGGAACTCACAGACACCATACAGTCCCACTGCCCCGAATCTCCTCCGACTCCTGCCCTGACCTGGCTGTTAAATGTTACAATGAAACACTCTCATCCACCCTGGACATGTTGGCACCACTCACACACTGCACCACCAGAGTCGGACGCCCGCAGCCTTGGCAAACGCCTCAGACTCGCCATCTGCAGCGCTGTTCCAAGTGCTCGGAGCGTCTGTGGAGAAAGTCAAAGCTACCTGCAGACTTTCTCCACTATAAATTCATGTTCAGGACTTACCACACTGCCCTTCACTGTGCCAAACAAAAGTGTTTCGGCTCCCTCATCTCCACATTACACAACAACCCAAAACACCTGTTTGACACCTTCCACTCCCTCCTCAGGCCCAAAGCTCAGGCCCCGATCACTGACCTCCGTGCTGAAGACCTGGCCACTCACTTCAAAGACAAAATTGACAGTATCCGGCATAACATCTCATCTCAAAACCCAAGCAGAACCCATCCTGTCCCTCCCCACACGTCCTCTAGTCTGCTCTTAGCTCTTGACCCAACAACAGAAGAAGAAGTATCCAGAATTCTCCGGTCTGCTCGCCCCACCACCTGCTCTAGTGACCCCATCCCCTCCCACCTGGTCCAGTCTATTTCTCCAGCTATCCTCTCTCACCTTACAGCAATCTTCAACCTCTCTCTTTCCACTGGGATCTTCCCATCCTCCTTTAACTACTTAAGGACCAGGCGTTTTTTTTGGGTGACACGTTTGTTTTTCCCTCCTCGCCTTCTGAAAGCCATAACTTTTTTATTTTTCCACCTACATAGACACATGAGGGCTTTTATTTTGCGGGAAAAGATGTACTTTCTAATGGTGTTATTCACTATACTATAGAATATACTGGGAAAACGCAAAAAAATTCCAAGTGGGACAAATTGTGAAAAAAAATGTATTTTCGCCATGTTTTCGTTTTTTTTTTTACGGCGTTCAATCTTCGGTAAATATAATGTATTATCTGTATTCTACAGGTTGATAAGCATCCACCAATACCAAAAATGTAGGGTTTCCGTTATGTTTTGGTACCGTAAAAAAATTCCAAACATTTTCTATTTTTGAAATTTGCGCCACGGCACCATTTTGTGCGACCAATAACTTTTTTGTACTAACACCTACGGACGTCAGTGAGGGGGAATTTTTTGCGGGCTGAAGTGTACTTTTTATCTCTAGCAGTTTGGAATGCATGCGACTTTTTTGATCATTTTTATTCCATTTTTTGAGTGACGTAAAATGACCAAAAAACGCAATTTTGGCGTTTGGAATTTTTTTTCTTCTACGGTGTTCAGCGTACGGGATAAATGATGTTATATTTTTATAGATCGGACTTTTTCGGACGCGGCGATACCAAATATGTGTAACTTTTTTTACTATTTTAATGATTTTATTTGTAAAATGCGGAAAGGGGGGTGATTTGAACTTTTAATACTTTTTTTTTGTACTTTAAAACTTTATTTATTTATTTTTTTTACTGTAACATTGAGGCCACCTATGGTACTTGACCACTAAGTGGTGCGATTGTTAATACAACCTAATGCATTGCATAGGCAATGCATTAGAGTGTACAAAGATGGCGGTTTCCCCACTTCCTGTCTGCGGACGGAAGTGGGGCAAACCGGCCAGGGTAAGTGACGGGAGCCTTCACAAGGCTCCCCACCACCATGCCCGGTCGTCGGATCGCCGCAGCATAGCTGCGCCGGTGCCGATGACTGTACCGATCGGTGCGCGGCACCGATCGGCGTTAATTCAGACGCCGCGGCCATCTTTGCCGCGGTGTCTGATGGGTAAAACAGCGCCAGAGGGCGGAGCCACCCACCGGTGCTGTTACTGCCGGGGGTTAGTGGCGATTTGCTGCTAACACCCGCCGGCTGTGCAGGGGGGTCGCGGCGCGATCCCCCTGCAAAGCCCCTTTGCGGCCCTGGGACGTACTCATACGCCCAAGGTCGTTAAGGGGTTAAACAGGCTACTATCACCCCTTTACTAAAAAATCCCACTCTGGACCCGTCCTGCCCTGCAAACTACCGACCAGTCTCTAACCTGCCCTTCATCTCTAAAATCCTGGAACGCTTGGTCTACTCCCGTTTAATCCGCTATCTCTCTAATAATTCTCTTCTCGATCCTCTACAATCAGGTTTCCGCACTTTACACTTCCAAAAACTGCTCTCATTAAAGTCTCTAACGATCTCCACACTGCTAAATCTCAGAGTAAATACTCGTTGTTGGTTCTGCTGGATCTCTCTGCAGCATTTGACACTGCTGATCACCATCTTCTCCTCAGCATGCTCACTGCTATTGGCATCCAGGACACCGCTCTCTCTTGGTTCTCTTCCTACCTCTCTGACCGCTCCTTCAGTGTCTCATTTGCAGGCTCTACTTCTTCTCCTCTCCCTCTTGCTGTTGTTGTCCCTCAGGGGTCAGTTCTTTGTCCACTCCTCTTCTCGATCTATACAGCCCTCATTGGCCAAACACTCAGTATATTTGGCTTCCAGTACCATCTCTATGCTGATGACACTCAATTATACACCTTTTCCCGAGACCTCAATCCCGCCCTGCTACAAAACACCACTGACTGTCTGTCTGCTGTCTTTGACATCATGTCCTCTCTCTATCTCCAACTAAACCTCACTAAAACTGAACTTCTTCCTCCATCTACTAACCAACCCCCATCTGCTATTTCTCTCTCAGTGTGTGGCACCACCATAACTCCTAGGCAGCAGGCCCGCTGTCTTGGGATTATTCTAGACTCTGATCTGTCCTTCACCCCCTATATCCAATCCCTTGCCCGCTCCTGTCACCTGCACCTCAAGAACATCTCCAGAATCCGTCCTTTTCTCACTATCGAAACAACTCAAACCCTCATTGTCGCTCTTATTCTTTCTCGTCTTGATTACTGCAACTCCCTGCTTATCGGTCTCCCACTCTGCAAACTCTCCCCTCTCCAATCTGTCCTGAATGCAGCAGCCAGGCTTGTCTTTCTCTCCAGCCGCTATACTGATGCCTCTACCCTGTGTCAGTCACTGCACTGGTTGCCCATCCAGTACAGAATACAGCATAAACTAATCACTTTCACCCATAAAGCTCTCCACAGCGCTTCACCCCCCTACATCTCCTCCCTCATCTCTGTCTACCACCCTGCCCGCTCTCTCCGCTCAGCTACGGACATCAAACTACAGACCACAATCATCCGAACCTCCCATGCCCGCCTTCAAGATTTTGCACGGGCTGCACCCGTTCTCTGGAACATCCTACCACGTACCATCAGGCACAACCCCAGCCTTCGCAGTTTTAAGAGTGTCCTGAAAATACATCTTCTTAGGCAGGCCTACCAAAACCCCTAATTGCTAACCCACACCTTCTATCACACACATTTCTGTCACTCCCTACACTAGGGCAATCACAGGCACTTATCTGTATATAGACGAACTGTCATGGTGGCAGGTTCACCCAATTTTTTTTATTTTTTTTTGGAAACCACCTCATATTTATGAAACAAGGCTGGACCATTGTAAACTTAGCACTTCCCCCCCCTTTGTTTCCCCCAGGCACCCTCACAGATTGTATGCTCTTGCGAGTAGGGCCCTCTCACCTTGTGTCTCATCTGTAAGTAGCTCTCACTGTGTAATATCTGCCTTGTCTATTGTCTGTAATTATACCCTCTACATTATAAAGTGCTGCGGAATATGTTGGTGCTATATAAATAAAGATTATTATTATTATTATTATTATTATTATTATTATTATTATTATTAATAAAGCTGATGGAGGTAGAATTGCCTAAATGCCTAAAAAGGCCAAAAATGGTTTTGGAACGTTAGCAAACTGACTACGGAGGATTTCTCTATGGTACTTGAGTTTATCCTCCCTCTCAGCAGCTGGAAAAAAGGCTCTCATTTTGGACCGGTAGCGAGGGTCCAAGAGGGTGGAGAGCCAGAAGTCATCTCTCTGCCAGATGTTGACTATTCGGCTGTCAGTAACCAGGCAAATCAGCATGCTGCGGGCCATGTGCGCAAGTGACTCTGAGGGACTTCTTTTCTCCATCTCCACTGTATACTGCCACGGTGCTTGGGGGACGGTGGCACAATGACAGAGTGTGGAGGTAACGGCAGCAGCCACAGCAGCAGCATGAGGTTAGACAGTGGCACAATGACAGAGTGTGGAGGTCACGGCAGCAGCAACATCAGCAGCATTAGGTCAGACAGTGGCACAATGACATTCTGGAGGTGGCAGAAACAGGAGTAGGCCACAGAGTGGTACAATGAAACAGTGTGTAGGTCATGGCAGCAGCCACAGGAGCAGCATGAGGTCAGACAGTGGCACAATGACAGAGTGTGGAGGACACGGCAGCAGTCACAGCAGCAGCATGAGGTCAGACAGTGTCACAATGACATTCTGGAGGTGGCAAAAACAGGATTAGGCCACAGAGTGGCACAATGAAACAGTGTGTAGGTCATGGCAGCAGCCACAGGAGCAGCATAAGGTCAGACACTGGCACAATGACAGAGTGTGTAGGTCACGGCAGCAGCCACAGCAGCAGCATGAGGTCAGACAGTGGCACAATGACAGAGTGTGGAGGTCACGGCAGCAGCCACAGCAGCAGCATGAGGTCAGACAGTGGCACAATGACAGAGTGTGGAGGTCACGGCAGCAGCCACAGCAGCATAAGGTCAGACAGTGGCACAATGACATTCTGGAGGTGGCAAAAACAGGAGTAGGCCACAGAGTGGCACAATGACAGAGTGTGGAGGTCACGGCAGTAGCCACAGCAGCAGCATGAGGTCAGACAGTGGAACAATTACAGAGTGTGGAGGTCACGGCAGCAGCCACATCAGCAGCATGAGGTCAGACAGTGGCACAATGAGAGAGTGTGGAGGTCATGGCAGCAGCCACAGCAGCAGCATGAGGTCAGAGAGTGGCACAATGACAGAGCATGGATGTCACAGCAGCAGCCACAGCAGCAGCATGAGGTCAGAGAGTGGCACAATAACATTCTGGAGGTGGCAAGAGAGTGGAACAATGACAGTGTGTGGATGTCACGGCACCAGCAACAGCAACAGCAGCAGCAGCAGCAGGAGGTCATAGAATGGCACAATGACAGGGTGTGGAGGTCACGGCAGCAACAGCAGCAGCATGAGGTCAGAGAGTGGCACAATGACACAGTGTGGAGGTGACGCATCAACAGCAGCAGCAGCATGAGGCCACAGAGTGGCACAATGACAGAGTGTGGAGGTTATGGCAGCAGCAGAATGAGGTCATAGAGTCGCACAATGACAGGGTTGGGAGGTGATGGCAGCAGTAACAACAGAAGCAGCAGCATGAGGTCATGGAGTGGTACAATGACACAGTGTGGAGGTCACGGTCTTGGACCTGAGAAGCGGGTTTTCTATCCCGTGGCCGTTTGACTCCCGACATCGCACTGCTGCTATGCTGCTGACTCACGGCCACACTACCCACTTGCTGGCTGCACCGCTGCCTGACACGCAAGCTGACACCCTCTTCTCCTGACGATGATGAAGCCCTTGCCTCACCCGGCTCCCAAGTGCGGTCGGCTACATCATCATCTATTTGTATTTCATCGTCACTGCTGTCCTCATCACCGGTCTTGGTATGCAGAGGCTGACCCCTCACAACATGACTTCCCATGCCACTTTCCACATCCATACTTTGCCACCAACTGCAAGAAGCAGGGGATATTGGCCCCATTTCTTCGCTGCCAAGTAGCTGCTGACTGTCCTCAAATTGTTCATCCTCGCTGTATAGTGGCGCTGAGCCCTGACCACATAGTAGATCTCTGGCTGAGGGAACCGGATGGGACAGAGGCGGGTTGAGGACAGGTGAGAGCCGCTGAGCTGTTCCCGGACTATGCCAACTAAGGGTTGTGTCGTATGTTCCCACCGACTCTTGGCTGGGGTTGTCAGATGTGGGAGGAAGTGGATGACCTAGTCAACCAATCAAGAACCCTTGGGTTGCTGGTCAACACATGGCCACTACATGACACCGGCAGTTCTGGCCTCACCAAGTGACCCTTGCTGCGACGTACCCTTACTGTGCTGCGACCTGTGCCTGCTCCAGAAATGTTTGTGCAGCTGCCACTCGCATGTGAAGAGCCTGCCACCTCTCGGTCTGACATACTGTTTGTTCTAAAATTTACAGACTCTGTTTAATGAAGATATCTGTATATGATAAATACACACCCTGTATATGACTCCAAATGAACCCACTAACAGGCTTGAGTAACCCTTGGATATAAATTGCGCTACAGAATTCACCAGGAAAAAATTAACTGGTATGTGGCGTGTAAAAGCGCTGTGTATTTTACTGACTACAAAAGCACAAAAACGCTTAATTAACCCTTGAATATAAATTGCGCTACAGAAATCACCAGGAAAAAGTTAACTGGTATGTGGCATGTTAAAATGTCGTATATTTTACTGAATAAGAAAGCACAAACAGGTTTAAATAACCCTTGGATATAAATTATGATACAGAAATCACCAGGAAAAATGTACTCATCTTTGGCGTTTAAAAACAGCGTTTATTTTACTGAATATAAAAGCACAAACAGACTTAAATAACCCTTGGATATAAATTGTGCTACAGAAATCTGCAGCAAAAAATCAACTGGTATGTGGCTTGTAAAAACGCAGTTTCTTTTACTGAATACAAAAGCACAAACAGGCTTAAATAACCCTTGGATATAAATTGCTCTACAGAAATCACCAGGAAAAAAATTAACTGGTATGTGGCGTGTAAAAAAACGCTGTGTATTTTACTGACTACAAAAGCATAAACACGCTTAATTAACCCTTGGATATAAATTGCGTGTCATGGGTGGTCCCGCAGCCTGCAAGGGGGGCTGCGGTCGTACCCGTGTCCCCTCGGCGTCTTCCGAACCAGGGTCGAGTGGCGCCGCGGTCCGCATGCCAAGCCGCGGGCGCACTTGCTTCCCTGGAAGTCTCCACTCACTCTGCCATGCTCCCATACACGTGCGGCTCGCTGCCGGCTGCTGTGTGCGCTCCCGTTCCCCATCTATCTATTGTGCCTTTGCCTTTAGAGAAAGCGTTTGCTGAGTGTGTTCTAGTGTCTTCTACGTTGCTGACCCTTCGCTTACGTTTCATGACCACGAACATTTGCCGAATGTCCTGACCTGTTTGCCTGTCCACGACTACGAGTTTGGTGTTGCGATTCGGTACCTCGCCGCACCTCGGCTGCCACCGCAAGCTAGCCGCGCTAGGGGTAGTGACCTGATAGGACTCCAAGTCCATCCCGCTTTGCGGCGGGCTCTGGTGAAAACCGGGACCTTCTTAGACCCTGCACCCTGGCGCGGCCGTTTCCATCGCCTGCGGTGGTGCAGAGGATCCACTACTCTAGCCGTTACATTGCGCTACGGAAATCACCAGGAAAAATTTACTGGTATGTGGCTTGTAAAAATGCTGTGTATTTTACTGACTACAAAAGCACAAACACGCTTAATTAACCCTTGGATATAAATTGCGCTACAGAAATCACCAGGAAAAAATTAACTGGTATGTTGCCTGTTAAAACGCCGTTTCTTTTACTGAATACAAAAGCACAAACAGGCTTAGACAACCCTTGGATATTCAATGTGCTCCAGAACTGACCAGATGGCATTAAAATGTATATGGGGCAGAATTGGACCCACACTGGACTTCAATTACAATACCCCACAAACTGAATCAAAATTATAACAGAATAGGAGCAGTCTCTGATAAAAGCAGTGACACCCACCCAAAATCGCTGTAAAAAAAAATTTCTTTTGTGTGAGATCTGTCACGTCAAGGGAGGTACAGTGAGCCCTGACTGGAATCCAGCCCACTGTCCCTGCCTACTTGACGTGCTGCCCTAGGTGGCAGCCGGCAACTGGGCGACAGTCTCTGCACTGCTAAAGTGCTGGGGCCGTCAGGAGGAGGAACAGTCAGACAGTCCGGGTCAATATCAAAACGGGAACGCAACAGCCACAAATCAGAACCAGAGGGATAAATGTAAACAAGCCGGGGTCAAAAGCCAAACGGGAGCGAGGTACAAAATCAGAAGACAAACCATGGTCAGGAGAACAGGCCGAGGTCAGGAGAACAAGCCAAGGTCAGGTACACAGGTAAGAAGACAACAAACAATAGCACAGAAATAGGCAGCCAGGAAAATATTGCAGGCACAGCACTCAGCTAGCAGGGAGTTTAAATGTGATCCCCAGATACCGCCTCTGTAGCTGATTGGAGTGGCCTCCGGCTCCTCCCATTGGCTGGTGCGACACGCCCCATGTCAGGAGTGGCTGGACCTCTGTCACTCACACAGCTCCCAGCAGACTGTCTATCAGGGTAGGGTCGCTGATCAGCTGCTGCAGACTCTTGTTCCCTGCAAGCTGAGCGCTGCCCAGCCTTGACAAGATCTCTGCAGAAGCTGCAGCAGCGACACAACGAGGGCAGTGTGAGCAGCCAGCGACGCGTCCGGACTTATATAGTGCAGTGACGTCACAGAATCACGCTGGTCTCTGATTGGTTTCATCTCTGCACATTTCATTGAGGGTCCTCCTTTCTTCCTCCCAGACTTCTCTGTCCTGTGTCACACAATGTGTTTGCGGCCATTTTGTCAATTAAAAACACACTTCGTTCGCGCGAATCACCCCAAACTTGACTTCGTGCAGAATCGAAGTTTTCCTGAAATTCTAAACGAATTCCACTTCGTTAGAATCGATTCGCCCATCTCTAATAATGAGGAGGTGGCAGCAACAGCAGCATAAAGTCAGAGAGTGACATGGTGACATAGCCTGGAGGTGACGGCAAGAGCAGCAGCAGCATGAGGAGACCTCAATGACTCCAGACTCAAGTTTCTGCAGATGGAGCTGGTACTGCTCCAACAACCCCAGCTCCCTTTAACAGTCATGGCAGTGGTACGTGAGCGCTGAGGAACCCCCCAGTCAGACCTGCGAGAGGATGGACGATGGCGCAGATAGATATCTCTATCACTATCAATGGCTGCACTCTCTCACCGACTCCGCAAGTCCGCTGCCTTGGGATATCCTTTGACTCCAATCTGGCCTTTCAAACCGCATATCCAAACCCTTACCCTTGCCTTCACGTGAAAAATATCTCCCGAATCCGCTCATTCCTTCACTTTGAAAGCACAAAAATACTTGTCCATGCCCTCGTCATCTCAAGCCTAGACTATTGCAACATCCTTCTCTGTGGCATCCCATCTAGCACCCTCGCTCCCCTTTAATCCGTCCTTAACTCTGCTGCCCATCTGATTCACCTCTCTCCTCATTACTCCTCTGCCTCTCCCCTCTGCCTATTTCTTCTCTGGATACCCATTGCCCCCACCGGACTCATGTGGCCATGAGATGTAGTCATCACGTCTCTAGTCCCCTGAACAGACAAATTTTGCAGCATCTGTTCCATGACATGAAGCAATGGAATGACATTGTTCATCTCTAGTCCTGGTGACTGACAAATAACGTGGCCTCCTGAAAGAGCCTGAGCAAATGGCAGGTGTCATGCATGAGCTGCCACTGGCTGACTTCAAAATGACACAGTGGAGTATCTCTGTCTGTTTGGATCATCAATAAATCATTAATGGCCTTTCTCTGTTCATAGATTTCTCTCTGTTTTGCTCTGTTTTTCTCTGCTCATAGTTTCTCTATTCAGCTCAAGGAGGGTGTGCTTGGTGGTGTAGGAATGGCTGAAGTGCATGCAAAGTTTCCGTGAGGAACCGTTTGACAACCAGATTAAACATGCAATGCCATGCATGGCATTCTCTGAACAGTGTAGAGTCCACCACTTGAAAAAGGAGGGACTGCAGCACTACCAACTTGGACAGGAGCACAGTCAGCTTCTGCGCCTCAGAATGGCTAGATGCATACTGCTGTCTTTTGGTAATCGTCTCGGTGAACGATTCCTGGCGCCATGAGTGGCGAGGAGCAGGAGCATCTGGACTGGTAGATGATGGGAAAGACAGACAACTCCCTTCCGCAGAGGTGGTGGAGCCTTGACTGCCTGAAATAGGATGCATATCACTGGGTACTGCTGCTGATGGACCACCACATCTGAGACACGTTTCTCCCAGGCCACCAGTCACCGGATGGTGACGCTGCCTATGTTGACGCAGGGCCATGGTGCCAATGTTAGGTCCATGGCCACGCTTCACTTTCTGCTCACAGATTCTACATATAGCCATGTTCGCCTCCTACAGCATCTTGGTAAAAACTGCCACACTGCACTGACTGACTGCTGCCTCAGTAAGCCCCTGCGCCGCTACTTTCTGGGACCTGCAAAGCGGGTGGTCTTCCCCGTGGCTGTTTAGCTCCTGACATCGCACTGCTGCCACCCTGCTGACTAACGGCCACCCTACCGACTTGCTGGCTGGGCCGCTGCCTGACGCATGTCCCGGCCAATCTACCACTGCCTGACATGCAAGCTGCCGCCCTCTTCTCCCGATGATGATGATGAAGCCCTTGCTTCACCTGGCTCTCAAGTGTGATTGGCTACATCAATTAGTGTTTGTCCGTCACTGCTGTCCTCCTCAATGGTCTCGTTGTACAGAGCCTGGCTGCTCGCAACATAACCCCCCATGACACTCTCCTCATTATTATGTATGTAACCCCCTCGAATGTACAGCGCCCTGGAATCAATGGCGCTTTAAAATAAATAATAATAATAATAATAATTACTATTTGCCCGCTTACTGCAAAAAGCAGCAGATGTCTGCCCCACCTCTTTGCTGCCCAGTGTCCTCAAATAGTTTGTCCTCGCTGTATAGTGGCACCAAGTCCACAGCACAAAGTAGTTCACTGGCTGTGGGAACCGAACGGGACAGGGGCAGGTTGAGGACAGGTGAGGGCATCTGACCTGCTCCCCGGCAATGTCAACTAAGGGTTGTGTATGACGAACCCACCGACTCTTGGCCGGGGTTTTCAGATGTCATTTGGGAGAAAGTGGATGACCTAGTCAACCATTCAACAACCGTTGGCTTTGTGGTCAACACAAGATGCTAGATGACACCGCTAGCTCTGGCCTTGCCGAGTGACCCCTGTTGTTTCATCCGCTTACTGTGTTGTGACCTGTGCCTGCTCCAGGACCCTACTTTTGAGTTTTATGACGCTATAGTAGAATCTTGGCCCTCAGCTTGGTTCTTTCTAGCTGGCACTGACATTACCTTGTCAGGCTGTGTTTGAACTTCAGTTATTTGGTCAGTTTTGCCCCCGTAACTGCACAGAGAAGTGAAGTTTGAAGCGATTCTAAGAGCGGCGCCTGTCATCTGAGTGTCATACTAAAACACAACATTGTATGAAGACCAATCCATGCTCCCTATGCATATTTGAGCATGGCACAATGTTCTACAACACCATACAGGCCCTCCACAGCCAGGAAATAGCTGTTTCTAACTTGATTAATTCAAATAAATTCGGGTCGAAGCAACTTTTTGAGAAATTCGCTCATCTCTAATCACAAATAAACAATGTAAAATAAATAGTTATATTAACTGTTAAAGTAAATATGTGTTGTACATGATCTTTCGTGAGAGTTGTAAATTCCAATACATAGGATGCACCACAAGAAATTTGTCACATAGAATACATGACCATTAGTGTTGAGCGATTGCGTTGGCTATCGAGATCGATCGATAGTCGATAGTCGGCCGCTATCGATAAGGTTTTTCGATAGTGAGCATCGATTATGCGCGATGACCATTAAAGTCTATGGGAGAGCAACAACACCTTCATTATTACACCCAAACAAGGCTGGAGAAGCTGAAATTAACATCCACAACAGTCAAATGGATACGTGCTACATCTTAGGCAACCACTTAGGTTATAAAAGTCACAGAAAAAAAGTCACAGACCATTTACTACCCTGTCTTTTACCACACCTGACCC
>JAODAL010064234.1:0-18834 GCA_025379985.1 Phyllomedusa bahiana
AAAATGTGCCAGTTTAACATGCTGGGTTATCGGGGTCCGTTTGAAGTCCTTGGGCGGAGATGATGTAGCCAAGAATGAAAAGGGGAGCACTCAAAGAGTCATTTTCAAGTTTGGGTGAAAAAGGGGAATCTCATGGGGCAGGGGGGGCCCCATGAACATGGACAGATGTAAATCCCAGATCTGGCGAGAATATTAGAATATCATCCAGATAGAAAAGGACACAGTCATGCAGTGGATCTCAATAAATGTCACTTACAAATTCCTGAAAGACTGCAGGGGGTTGCAGAGCCTGAAAGGCATCACAAGATATTCCAAGTGGCCATCTCGGGTACTGAATTGGGAACAAGGTTATAGGCTCCACAGAGGTCCAACTTGGAGAAGACTTTAGCACCTCGCATCCTGTCAAAAAGTTTTAATATCAGTGGTAGCAGGTTGTTCTTTATAGTTAAAGAACCATTGTTCTTTATAGTTATGTTGTAGAGACCCTTGTAATCAATGCAGAAGATTAAAGAATTGTCTTTTTTCTTAACGAAGAAGAATCCTGCTTCTACTGGGGAGGATGACTTGTGTATAAATCCCATTTCAAGATTCTTTTTGATGTAGGCTGACTTGGTATCTAAGTCCAGAAAAGGCTGCAACCTGAAGACTGGAGCCAGATGGAAGGACCAGAGTGACTGACAGGGTCTAATGTGGAGAGGAAGTATCATCACCCAGGGTCACCTTTCCCACGCAGCTAGGGTTTGGAGTTTTTCATACAGACCGGACTGTCCTTCAGCAGGTGCTCCTTGGCTCCACAATAGAGGCAGAGGCCCAAATTCCATTGGTGAGCTCTTTCTTCCTCTGCATGGGTTCTTCTCACGGAACTGAAGCCGTCAACAAGAGTAGACGGTGGGTTACAGGTACCAGATGGGAAACCCTGCGGAATTGGGAGGCTTTCTCGTTGCTGGCATACCACCTATTGTCAATCCATGACTCAGATGTCAATGCAGATGGCCAGAGTGATGAGGTCATCCAGGGTGGTGGGCAGGTTGCGGCCCTCAAGTTCATCCTTAATACGACTGACCAGGCCTTCCCAGAAGATAGCTACAAGGGCATCATCATTCCAGGGCAATTCAGAAGACAGGGTCCGGAACTGCACTGCATACTGGCTCAATGGAATCGCCCTGATGAAGCCAGAGAAGCAAAGATGCTGCTAAGGTTGTATGACCTGGTTCTTTGAAAACCTTGTAAAAGGCGCTACTTAGTCTGTCCAGCTGTTAGTCAGTGGATCCCCTCATTCTCACAAGGTAGTGACTAAGGCTAGAGCTTCGCCAGAGAGCAGGGAGATAATAAACGCTACACGGTGACCGTGAGCAAGGGCTCAATAAACAGCCCAAAACGCGTTGGTGGATATCAGTGTACCCTCTGTGTAATGTACAAAGAATAAAAGCAGCATTTATTTTTTGCATCAACGCTGGCCCTCACCTTTATTTGGTCAATAAAAAACCCATGGACTGAGGTGGTTGGCTGGGGAAGACTTGAATGGCCCTTTAAATCAATGGGAGTCAGCGTGCACGCCTCCTAGTGGCCAGAACGGGAGATGCAGCAGCCGAAGAAGGAGGAAGACACTGGTGAGGGGGCAAGCCAGTCTGAACTTAGAGCAATGACAGGTGAGTAGTGGAGCTTGTGGCCTCTGGAACATCCTGGTAAGGAAGCAAGGAAGTGGGTGCAGCAGAGGCTGGGCCATGGCATGCAGCACTACACTTAATCCAACCCTAACATATAACAAATCTCCATACTCCAAAAATGGCCACAAATTATTGCTGACCATCAACATAGCTTTAGTTATTCAAACATGTATAATTCCTTCAATATTTCTCTCTATTTTTTAATCTATTTATTTTATAATCAGATATTTTTTCCTTTCTTGCTTAAGTTTTTTTTTTTTCTTTGCTTAAAAAAGAGCAGCCGACTCAATTGATTTCATTTGACTTTGTGTAAGACGAGATATATAAGCAACTTTGTAGTTTCAGGGATATAAAGTGACCTCGGTTCAGCAAGGTCCACTAAAATTACATCTCACGGTGCACTTATGGGATAGCGTAAGCCTAGGGGAAGTACATTGTCATTCAAAAGTCAATTTTACTAAAGCATTAGGAAAGCACATTCACACTAATGGTTTTACGGGCAATCAGAAACAAAAACCTGCTGGAAAATAGATATGCTCCATGGTTCGCTGCTGCTGCAATTTGATCAATATTGTTTTTGAATGTGTCTTCTCTGGTTTATCTGTAGCATCTTCTATAGGGAATATGGCTACAGCCAGTGTTAAAATTGTTCCGTTATGAACAATTATATAAGTAGTAACTAAGTTTGCCATGAATAGATTCTCAGCCAGAGGGCCTCAAACTCAGATGCAACATAGAAAGTGCTTTATTCTGCTCAAAAGGGAATTCTTTTTAACTGACTTCAGCCTCTACTACTTCTGTCAAGAGGCTCTCAAGTAAATTAAATTGTCACAAAACAGCAGCTACAACATTACAGCATTACTATTGCAATCATTCCAAGATGAGGTACCTTGGGTTTTAAAACACGCAAGGTAAAAATTAATTGTTACATAGTTACACAGTTGATTATGTTAGAAAAAGACAGAGGTCAATGAAGTCCACGTTACACCTCTACCTTCTTTCTCCACAGAAAGACAAGTGATCTGTATTAGTGGGGAAAAATATATTTCAGACTCCAAATAGGGCAATCAGAATACATTACTGAATAAACACCTCATCTCCATAAATCTAGTAACTATAACTTGTAACATTAAAGGGGATGTATTGCTTCCTTAGTTCGGCTGATTCACACTGCTCTCAGCTTCTCAACTCTGGAAATGCAGGGGTGTTTCTTCCCCTCCCAGCTCGGTGACATCATCCCCCTTCACTGTGCATGCTGCTCCCGAGACTACCCCCCCCCCCCCCTCTGAGTCCACATGTCACAGTGTCTTTCCCTATGCAGTCTTATTTTGTAAGAGCTGTATACATACCGCAGACCGCATTCATCGAACTGAGCAACTGAACTCTTCTCCTCTCACAGCTGGAGATGCTCTATGAACGGTACAGATCTCGCTTCTATGCAGGAGAGTTAGGCACCATGACAAAACTGTTATGTTTTCTCATTGTAGAAATTTTTGCAGTCTTTTCTGCTGGGTGTGGAGAGAGAAAATGTACGGCCCCTAACTCTGAGTCAGGCAGGGATCGACAAAATTGTGCTATTTCCTATTTGTGTAAACCCTTCAGTGTAATTCTGTTTCTTCTGCCTGTATAAAGTGAAAATGTGACGGTCCCTTACTCTGAGTGAGAGACACAGCTCCGTGAATTCGACCGGGGGGCTGTTCAGAATGTAAATGAGCTCTCAGCTAGTGAAATGCAAGGAGGAGGGATCCGGAGGGATTCGACCAGGACTGGATATAAAGTGTAAACAAAAACACAAGATAAGGAATACTGTGAATACAAGACAGCTTTGCTAATGACATCCAATTGCAAAGTTGTTTGTTTTCACTGTCCCCTTATTCTGAAGACCATTTAATGAAATGATAAAACCCCTTTAAGGAAAGCCCTTCTGGAACTTGAATGATGAATGAACCATCACATCATCCTCTATCCGAAAGTTCCATAGTCTCACCGCTTTTACAGTAAAAATACCCTTTTATAATGATGGTTAAATCTTCTTTCCTCTAGGAAGGGGTACCATCAGGTCAGTATTAGCAGTACCCCTGTATATCAAAATGTTTAATAAATGGGGTCTGCTGATATAGTGCAATATAATAACTAGTAATGGGTGCATTGGCTGTATGGGACCTGAACTTACTTATGGCAACCCTGCCTCTAGGCATAGAGGATGGTTTTATGGTTACAGACCTAAATGTAAAAAGATCACTAGAAGGATCTCTGTACTGTACATTTATATATTTGTATATTATGATTACAGATGTAGCAAAGCTTAACTTGACAATGCATCATGATACTGTGGCACCGAAACTGATGTCAACATTTTCAATGCTTTTCAATGGCTTTCGTTGTGAGCCACAATCAAAGAACAAAGTGTGATAACATTTCAAATAAACTTTGCTACGTTCGTACATCACTATAAATCTGTCTTTTCCAAACTGAATACCCCCAAGTTTGCTAACCTATTCTAGTTATATGCATAAATTCCCCATCTTATGGGACTCAGCTATACCCCCATCCTAGGGGACTCAGCTATGACCTTCTTATACACAGGTGTTCAAAATTGTACAGTTTTACATGTGTGGCCTCATAGGTGATGTGCATGGAGGCAAAACACTATTCTTCCCATGGTCATATATGTCTCTTGATGCTTTCCATGATTTTATTTGCTTTGGCAGCAGATGTCTGGCACTGGTCCAACATTATCCCCAAGTCTTTTTCAATGGCAGCTTGTAGTAGAGCTTGTTTCCACAACCTTACATTTATTCCAATTAATCTCTATATGTCATTTCTCCACCCAGGACTCAAATCTTCCCAGATTTGTCTTTAATATTAACCTGCTTAAGCTCTTATCACGTTATGCATGCAATGACCATATTGCACATATTTGATAAATGCCATAGACCCATATTCCCATTGGGGCTATGAGAACATCATTTGCTGTGTGGAATACAGCTAGATACCGTAAAAAATAAAAATACTCAATTGAATATATATTTTTTTAACATTAACTATCTATCCAAGTATTATAGATGCAACTGAGTGTCATCTGTCATAGCTATTTGTCGAATCCTCCGACATAAAGCTGGGGCAGATAATGTGAGATGCAGTATAAAATTAACCTTACCTTGCAGAGCTTAGTGTTATCTGCAAATATTATAAATCTACTCTGTAAGCCATCTTCAAGGTCAGTAATAAACATACTGAAAAGAAGAGAGCCCTATAGTGACGCCTGTGGTATCCCAATAGTAACTGTGATTCAGTTGGAATATGTTCCATTATTACCCACTAAAACAAAACAAAAGCAGTCCAGCGGGGAGCACTCTCAAGGGTGAAAAAAATGGTTCCAAAAATTTATTTATGAAAGGCGATTAAAAAAGATCCAACATGGAATCATGCAAGTCGCATCGAGACCGACGCGTTTCGGTGCAGCAGCACCTTATTCATGGCATAGCAAAACACATATACAATACAATTTAAATACCCTGATTGCGGGTCATGTGATCTCTCATGTGATGAGAGGAAATGTCGTAACAAATAAAACATAAACATACATTGCTTTAAAAACATGAATCAAATGTGTTAGATACAACTGCAATGTTAACATGATAGATAGTTAGTAGTGGCAAATAAGATCATACCGTCTATTTAAACCGCAAGGGAATCTGGTGCCAAGTGTGAAGATCCACCAGGCTTCCCTTGCAAGCAACTTCCTCCTTGCAAGCAACAAATCACATATCTTCTTATACATTACACACAGGTTGAGCTTTCAAAGCAGTGGTATCTTATGGCCAAATTGCAAAATGCATGTCAGTATGTCATTATTAATTATGTATCAGATTAAAGTTCCCTGGACAGAGGCCATGAGGCTGCCCCACCATTCCACATGTGTACCAACCTTTTATGTTGCATCAATTGCATTTATAAAAATCTTACTGCATGACATCCACTGTCTTACTCAGTCTGAAACTTATCTCCTCATAGAAGCTGATCAGATTTGTTGGACAGGACCATTCCCTCATAAAGTCATGCTGGTGCAGGTTATCGGCTTATTATTAGTGATGAGCAATATAATCGAGATAAGTTGAAATTGACCTGATAATCATGTTTATCGAGGTTTCGATAGGATACAATTTTTTCCCTTAAAATCGTATCGATAATCATTATCGAGGATTCGAATCACACTATTTTAGCAGCTTCCTGTAATTTTGGCGGCAAGCCAATCAGCATAGAGCACAGAGGGGGGTCAAGGCCACAAATGTCGTCGTCATCATCATCGTCAGCATCCGTCCAACCTGAAGCAAAGGCAGCCCAAATGTCAACCCATGTACAGACTACTGTGGATAATCCAGAAGGTCAAGAGGGCAAAGAAAATGATTTTGTCTGCTGTGAAGCCCAATCGCTGATGCCCTCAGAGGAGGAGAAGGAAGCCGGTCCGTCGGCAGAAATATCGAGTGGTCAGCGGTGTCAGGCAGTGCCTGTTGCTTCTAGCCTGCAGCTTGAGGATGCAGACTGTCAGGAACAGGAAGTCACCTGTGATGATGATGATGATGACATTGCAGATCCAATGAGTCTTTTCAGCAGCAGCTGGCGAGTGTATCATCAGTGAAGGTGGAGGATGATGGGGTAGTGTCAGTACGGATCCGGCCTCAGAAAGGGAGAGGGTGGTCGCACAAGTCCGCTGACATTAATCTGTTAGCAATGGTCAGTGGTGGTAGTGGGAACACCGCTACTAGGTTTTCACCGTCGAAGAGGTCCAGGACCTGTGAAGCCTGGGCCCTTTTCGATCAAGCCTCAGATTCGCCGACAATCATATGCCGGCTTTGCTTTCAAGGAAGGAGTAAAGAATCTAAAGAATTGAACCACCACCAGCATGAACAGGCACATGCAGCGAAGGCATGAATTGCTTTGGAAGAGTCACTTGGAGAAAAAGGCCACAGAGATATTGGGCTTCAAACCATTAAGACCTCTTATGCCGCCTCCTCCTTCTCCTCTGCCACGTCCAAGCCCAAGCGGTCCTCTGCTGCCGTTGTGCCGGAGCATCATCAGCAAGCACTATCCCCAGTCCCAGACACTGTCGGCCGATTCCCACCACCAGCAACACAGACTACACCGTCCCCTTCCACCAGTCTGACCTGCACGCCATACAGCGGCCAGTCCTGCATCCAGCTTTCTGTGTACCAGAAAAGCCGTCCTTGCCCTGGCCAGCCACATTGCAGAAAAGATCTCCAGCGCGTTGGCTGCATCTGTGTTCACCAAAGTCCATCTCACTACAGACACATGGACTAGTAAGCATGGTCAAGGGCGTTACATCTCACTGACTGCTCACTGGGTGAGTTGGGTGGATGACAGTGCTTCGGTGATGGGTCATGGCTGACTGTCTTCCACACTACAGGGATGGTGCAGAGTCCTGATCCTCAACCTCCACAGGTAGCATCACGTGGCAAGAGAAACCAGGTCGTTCTGAAATTAATTTGTCTTGGAAACCGTCAACACACTGGTCAAGAGCTGTGGACAGCTCTGTGCACTGAGACCAACCAGTGGCTAGGAGCTAGGAACCTGGCGCCAGGCAATGTGGTGTGCGTCAGCGGGAGAAATCTCCTTGCCGCCCTTAGGATCGGTAGACTTACGCACATCCCTTGCCTGGCACACATCATGAACCTGGTTTTTCAGAAATTTCTCAAGTGTTACCCAGGTCTTGACTGTCTGCTGAGGAAGGCTCGAGATCTTAGCTCACACTTCCGGCGTTCGCACCCTGCTTCCGCCAACCGCATCTCATTGTTGTCGTGGCAACATGCTGGAATTACACCTGCCACATGCTTCAGCGATTATGGCAGCAGCGTAATGCCATTATGCAGTATGAAGTGTCGCATGGCCTCATGAGCAGTGGTGCGGATCTCGGGGTATTGAGCCACAGAGAGTGGAGGCAGGTGAAGGATCTCTGCAACATCCTTGACAGTTTTGAAGATGCAACCAAAATAATCAGTCAGGACAATGGCTGTCAGGGCTAGGCGGCACTCAGTTTGCAGGGAGCAACACTCTGCAGCAGCCGAATTGCGACCCCACCCTGATAGACAGTGTGCTAGTAGCTCTGTGAATGACAGAGGCCCAGCCACTCTGGACAGGGGGTGTGTCGCACCAGCCAATGGGAGGACCCGGAGGCCGCTCCAATCGGCTGCTGGGGCGGTGTCCGGGAATCACATTTAATCTCCCTGAAGGCTGAGTGCAGCACTTACTATATTCTCCTGGCTGCCTTGCTACCTGTGTTATTGTTTGTTGTTTGCTTACCTGTGTACCTGACCTCGGCTTGTTCTCCTGACCCCGGCTTGTCTTCTGATTTTGTACCTCGCTCCCGTTTGGCTTTTAACCCTGGTTTGTTTACGTTTACTCGCCAGTTCTGATTTGTGGCTTGGCGTTCCCGATTTGTTATTGACCCGGACTGTCTGACTATTCTTCCTCCTGATGGCCCCAGCACTTTAGCAGCGCAGGGACTGTCGCCCAGTTGCCGTCTGCCGCCTAGGGCAGCACCTCAAGCAGGCAGGGATTGTGGGCTGGATTCCAGCTAGGGCTCACTGTACCTCCCTTGACGTGACATTATCACAGGCTGAAACCATTACTGCTCTACCCTCACTATGAACCCCATGACAGCACTGGTAGAGCAGATGCAGGGGCTTACCCAGCTAGTCCAAGATCTGGCGCTGCGGGTATAACAGCAAGAGACTTCCCCAAGTCCTAGTGTCCCTGCACTACCTTCCCCTCCTGTGGAACCCCCTATTCAGTTGCCTGACAGATTTTCAGGCAATAGGAAGACATTTTTGACATTTAGGGAAGGATGTCGTCTGTATTTTAGGCTCCGCCCGCCTACCATGGGCAATGAGGAGCAGAGAGTGGGAAATATTATGTCATTACTTCAGGGTTCCCCCCAGGAGTGGGCATTTTCGTTACTACCTGATTCGCCAGAACTGTCTTCTGTGGACAGGTTCTTGGTCTCTTTGAGCATACTTTTTGATGACCCTGATGGGGAAGCTTTGGCCGAGGCTCAGCTGACCATCTTGAGACAGGATAAAAGGACTGTGGAGGAGTATTGCTCTGAATTTCGCCGCTAGTGTGTTCCGTCTGGGTGGAACGACCCAGCTCAGATGCCGGTTTAGATTAGGGTTATCCGACCATATGAAGGATATGATGGTGGCTTACTCTACCCCTGGTACTTTAGATGAGGTTATGGCTCTAGCCGTCCATCTCGACAGACGTTTTAGGGAGAGATGTGGGGAAAAGGCTCCCGTCCTGGTGGTCCACCCCTCTACACCCACTGTTATCGATATAAATTCCGAGAAGCCCATGCAAGTGCGGGCTTCTTCGGCAATTGCTGCAAGCGACCGTAGGACGTCTCGGCGTATCCAGGGACTATGCTTCTACTGTGGCGAGGTTGGACACGGCATTCGGGAGTGCTCCAAAAGGAAGACCAGGCTGGAAAGACTCCAGCGCCTAGGTAATTTGCAGGAAGATCACCTAGGCGAACAGGTATTTCCCATTGTATCCAAAAAATTGCTGCTCCCAGATAAGGTCTCATTCTTGTCTTTGTCCGGTTCTGGGATTGCTTGTGTGGATTCTAGGTCAGCATCAAATTTTATAGACGCGTCCTTCGGCAAACGTCTGGGCCTACCTTGGAGACCTCTATCTGATTCCCTGTGGGTAGTGGCTATTGACTCTACTCCACTGGCTAGGGGCACAATCCAACATTGTACTCCTGAGCTCGAGATGTTGGGGGGGATCTATACATACTGAAAAGTGTACTCTGTTTATCATGGAGGGGTTTGCCCGCGGATTTTGGTGTTGGGGCTGCCTTGGCTTCAGACTCATTACCCAGTGTTTGACTGGAATTCAGGGGAATTAATCAAGTGGGGGCATCAGTGTTGTGACAGATGTCTTCCTACCATACTGGGCAATACTCAGGTGAAGCAGATTCCTGTATTTATGCGTGACTTTGCTGAGGTGCGACAAAAAATGTGCTGAAAAATCCCCCCGCCCCCCCGGCTTATACTCGAGTCACTGTCGGCGCTCGGGCGCTGCGATGGCCCGATTGCCGACAGGGATGCTTCAGCTATATGCGGCTCCTCAGAGAGCACATATAACTGAAGGCCGAGTACAGCCAACAGCCTCCGGGTACTGCGCTGGCCCAGGTGCTGTCAGCGGTTTCCTCCCCTGTGTGCGACTCCTCCGGAGCGCATATAAGTGAAGAGATCCCACTGCGGAGCAGGGAGCGCTCGCTCTCTGCTCCGCAGTGGACTCCGGACAACCGCAGACTCACAGCTACCCAGAGTTTCCGGCACAGACAGCGTTTGTCATCACGCTGCGTGTGTGGCCTGATGACATCACCCTGTCTGTGCCGAGATGACGGAGGAGAGCACCTGGGAAGCAGAGCGGCGCAGAGCGAGGTAAGTGGTTGTTTTTTGTTTTAAAACCCTGCCTATAGCCTGCCTAGGGGGACCTATAACCTGCCTAGGGGGACCTATACCTGCCTATAGCCTGCCTAGGGGACCTATACCTGCCTAGAACTGCCTATACCCTGCCTATGAGGACCTATACCTGCCTAGGGGGACCTATACCTGCCTATACCCTGCCTATGAGGACCTATACCTGCCTAGGGGGACCTATACCTGCCTAAAACCTGCCTATACTTGCCTATAACCTGCCTATGGGGGCAATTGCCTGTCTAAAACCTGCCTAGGGGGACCTATACCTGCCTATACCCTGCCTATAGCGACCTATACCTGCCTATAGCCTGCCTATGGGGACATATAGCTGCCTATACCAGCCTATAACCTGCCTATGGGGGACATTAAACTGCCTATACATGCCTATAACCTGCCTATGTGGGCCATTAAACTGCCTATACCTGCCTATATCTGCCTATGGGGGACATTAAACTGCCTATACTTGCCTATACCTGCCTATGGGGGACATTAAACTGCCTATGTAATTTTATTGGTATCTATTTTTATTTTTAAAATTCACCAGTAGCCGCTGCATTTTTCACCCTAGGCTTATACTCGAGTCAATAAGCTTTCCCTATTTTTGTGGCAAAAGTAGGTGCCTTGGCTTATACTCGGGTCGGCTTATACTCGAGTATATACGGTATTTTCTCAGAAACAGTCGGAGATTCTACCCCCTCAGAGATCTTACGACTGTGCCATCGACCTATTGCCCGGAGTGAAATTTCCAAAAGGGAGGATATATAATCTCTCAGGTCCTTTAGAGACACCAAAAAGCGTAATTGCAGAAACCTTCAGAAAGGGCATACCCAAAACCTTTTTTTGTCCCCTAGGGCGCAGGGTTTTTTCTTTTAAAAAAAAGGATGGGGGGCCTTTCCGTTCTGCATTGATACCGTGAATTTAAATAAGAAAACGGAAAAAAAAACAATACCCCCCCCTTTGTTTCCCTGATCTTTTTCAATCAACCAGGGGGCAAGTGGTTTTTCCCCAAAACGGACCAGAGATGCCTAAAACCCAAACCTACTGAAAAGGGGGGATAGTGGAAAAACCGTGTTTAAACTCCCAGGTCATTTTGAGTATCGGGGCCGTTCGGTTTGTGTAATGCCCCCCGTTTTTGGGAACTTATTGGTTGTTGCATGGTTCTTTTCTGGATGAAAATTTATCACTCTGAAGATTGGGTCATAAGTTAAACACGTACGAACAATTTGCAAAATCTTAAAGGAAAATAGATTGTTTGGCAAACTTGGAAAATGTGTTTTTTGGGGACGGGGAGGTTCCTTTCCTTTGGGTATATCCTGTCCTAAACCATTTTCGCTGGACCCCCGTAAAATTTCAGGCTTTTCTCGACTGGGCCGCCCCTTCCTCCTTGAAGGCCCTACGCGATTCTTAGGGTTTGTGAAAGGGCCCTTCAGGGGCGCACAAAACAGACACAGACAGTGTGAGGCCCGACACGGGTCCCAACCCTGCCCTGTTTTTTGGGGCCCGCCCTCCTTAAAAGGTGGGCCCCCAAACCAAAGACTGAGCACTATATGAATATGTGAAAACACAAGACGCAGACAAAACAATACAAAACAAAGGGGGAACGTCAGCAAACCCCAAGTCGTAACAATCGGGAACGCGGTCAAAGTCAAAGGCAAAGAAAAACGGACCCAAGCAAATGAGGAAACCGGGTGAGGCACAAATAGAGCGGTAGGCAAAAGACAGAAAAGGACCAGTATAACCAGCAAAGAGAAGAACAGAAGAGCCCTTAAATCCCTTCCAGGAGAATAAGGACAAAGGCAATAGGGGGAAGAAACAGAAGACCAATAGGAAGGTAGAGCTGTCAATCACCAGGATAAGGACCGGGTTAACCCCGTGGAGTGCGGAAAGATTCCTGGCCAGGCGTCGGCCGGAATAATCAAGATATAGGGAGGAAAACCCAGTTCCACTATGAACAAAAAAGTAAACCAAGTAAAAAACCACGGCTTACGTCGCAAGGGCCGTGGCGGGCACCAGAACTCAAAGCGGGGGTTTTTCTTTCTGGCATGATCATGACAGACCCCCCCCCTTTATGAGGGGCCCCGGACCCCAACAGCCCCCTCTATGTTTAGCAAGGGACCTGGTGAACTCTTTCCTTTTCCAGCTTGGGGATTTTTTTTTGTAATGAGACTAGGGGCGGACATACTTTTTTTGGTTTTGGGCCGGGGTTTTTTTACTAGGTTTTTTGATTTTTAGGGGGGCGTTTTTTAGAGTTTATGACTCCTAACCCAACTGTGCACAGTTGATTAACGGGGGTTTTCTATTTTAGTTTTATCCCTGCACTGGCAAAACCCTGAGGGGGAAACATCCTCACAAAAAAAAAGGGGAACAGTTAGAAGAAGCAGAATATGCCGGTCGGCAGACAGAGACAGGGTTTAGAAATAAAGGTTGCAACATGCTTACCGGAGAAGGAATATTTACAGGTTCCCTCAATATATTATAAAAGATTCTCTTTCCCAGGGCGAAAATTTTGAGTTTTGCCCCGGGAAGGGGTCTGTAGCGCCATCACAGCCGGTGGGGGAGCCCCGATTATCACAACACCCCCTCACGACTAATTGAATTCAGAATTAATTCTGAAATAATGAGCTTTAAATACGCACACCCAAGGGAGGGACCCCCTGAATGAGAAACCATGAGTCCCCCCATTTGATCAACTCAGTGGTCCCCAGTCGAAAACAGGATTAGGGGCGGAGCCAAGGTAACCCAAGAATAACCTCTGCAGCGAGTTTCTCCATGACAAAAAACGAAATCTTTTCTGTATCAACTCCCCCATTCAAAGTGACCCCTGCGGTACAAAAATTGTATTCTTCCCCGGTTAGGAGGTTAGAATTTTCACCTGAAACCCAAAAGGGAGAACACAGAGGAACAAAATTCCAACCCAAGGCTTTAGCAACAACCAACTGATAAAACTGGGAGCAGCACCCGAATCAATCTGGCATTAAGGCAAGAGTCTTGGAAATAAAACCAAGGTTTAAAAGGGTACAAAAAACTTGTTATTTACATTAGGGGTACCTGTACTCGAGTTACCTTCCCGGAAATCGCTCCGACGTTTATTTACCTTGGGGGGATTTGGGGCAAATCGGGCACCCCCCTCAGGAAATGGCAGGGGTTTTCCCCCAATAGAGGCAAAAGCGTTCTCCCCAAACCGGGTCTCCCCTGGTGCGAAGATGCGAAACCCCAAAACCATGGGGTTCTTCTCCAGAAAACTGAAGGGAAGTTGGGGACGAAGGTGGGAAAAGGAGAATTTTTAAAGAAGGTAGAAGGAGGTTTTATGGAAAAGTCTGCCCTACTGAACAGCGACCCCCCTTTCTTTCCCGCGTTCTCCCCTTTAAATTTTTGTCAATAGACACAGCCCAAATCATAAGTCACTCACGCTGGAGTTGGGGACTGACCTAGCATCTTTTACCGCATCCGACGCCCCCTTTTCGAAAAGGGTCTTGAGGTTGGCCGACCACCCAGTCAACGGCACCATTGGCGGGAAATCAGAACAGTAAACTTCGGCTGAGCGGTTGGGGCCCCGCGAATAGATAGCAAATGGGCCTCGCCCATGCCACCCGGTTTTTGGGGGTTTTCATAAACCTGACCAAAGCAAAAAAAAATTGGGCCCTGATCTCCACTCAGGGCTTTAAAAAGGTATACTAATGCCCAAACCTGAGTGGGCCCCGGGGAGAGACACAACAACTGCCCACCTTTCAGCCTCATGGGAAAATAATTGAAGCGAAAAAAAAAAAACTACAAATTCCCCGAAGGGTTCGGAACCTGTCAGGGTTCCCCTCAAAAGCGGGCAGGGAAAGCACTTAAATTTATAACGGACATTAGGGTTCACAAACATAGGGGCAGGTAGGGACACAGACGGGCAAAAGTCCGGGTCCCGGGTTAGTTAGGTATCCAGAGTGGGGAGACTTGATTAATAAACCCCCATGCCTGAAGCTGAGTTCCAACTCGTCCAAGCGACATTTACCGACAGGGGCCGGGACTCATATTGAATCGCCGGAGAGTTTTACTTGGGGTATGGGTGGTTATAATGTAAAGGGGCCCGTCAGGGGCGCACGAACAACACAGACATTGGGGGCCCCGACCGGCCCAACCCCTGTCCCTCCTTTTGGGGGGCCCCACCCTTTAAAAGGTCGGCCCCCAACCCGAAACTGAGCACATACGAAAGTGTGAAAGCACAAGACCAGACAAAAACAATACAAAAAACAATATGGGGAAAGTCAAGCAAACCAAGTCGGTAAAAATCGGGGGCCGGTACAAAGTCAGAAAGGGAAAGAATAAAAAGTGATCCCCAAGCAAAGTGAGGTAACCCGGGGAGGAAAGAAAAAAGGGAGGCAAAAAAACAGAAAAAGGGCCATATAACCAGCAAAAAGAAAGACAGAAGAGCCCTTTAAAAACCTTTAGGAGAACTAAGGACAAAAGGGAATAGGAGGAAGAAACAGAAGACCCGATAGGAAGGGTTTTAAACTTTTAATCACCAGATCAAGGACCAGGTTAAACCCCCTGGAGTGCTGAAGATTCCTGGCCTAGGGTCGGCAGGAAAACAATCAAAAAGTAGGGGGAAAACCCAGTTCACACTAGGAACACAAATGTAAACACTAAGTCAAAAAACCAAAGGCTTACGTCGCAACGGCCGTGGGGGGACCAGGAAATCAAAACTGGGGGTTCTTTTTTGGCATGACATGCAGTTTGTAATTATTATCGTAAATTTTTTTTGTAATTTTTTTTGTCTTAATTACCTTTTACTGACATGGTGAAGTTCATGGTGAAGTTCACAAATTTGGGACTTACCGCTTCAACTTTGTTTTTACTTACAACCCGGTTTTTAAAAATGTTAAGCTGATGCGCTATCTAGGGGCTTTTGTGCCCGCCACGCTTCCCAGGGATCCGGTACCCACATTGCCCCAAAGGGGATGTTGTCTCAGCATTTCCCCGATTTAGCCACTAAGATTAAAACCCACCAGAATATGAGACCTGATAATTGTCCTGTTTCGAAGGTCTTTGGTCCCACTCAGTTCCGGCTACGAGTATTAAAAGAATTTCATGATTCCGTGTTATCTGGGCATCCTGGAGTGTCTGGCACAAAAAGGCTTTTCTCGTATTTACTGGTGGCCGTCATTGCTTCCTGATGTTGAGGCCTTTGTGGCATCTTGTGAAGTCTGCGCTCGGGCTAAGGTTCCCAGAACTCGTCCTCCTGGTGAACTTTGCACGCTACCTGTACCTGAACGTCCGTGGACAAACATATCCATGGATTTTATGACGGACCTTCCTCCTTCAGAGGGCAAACGGTTATTTGGGTGGTAGTTGACCGTTTCCGTAGAATGTGCCATCTTGTTCCGTTAAGGGGGTTGCCGTCGTCCAAAAAACTTGCTGAACTCTTTATCAAACACATTGTCAAACTGCATGGTTTACCGGAGAATATTGTTTCTGACAAAGGGGTTCAGTTCATTTCTCGATTTTGGAGAGCCCTTTGCAAGGCTCTGGGTATCACCCTGTCCTTCTCTTCTGCCTTCCACCCAGAGACTAATGGGCAGACAGAGGGTAAATCAAATGGTAACTGTGGCGAGGATGGACACGGCATTCGGGAGTGCTCCAAAAGGAAGACCAGGCCGGAAAGACTCCAGCGCCTAGGTAATTTGCAGGAAGATCACCTAGGCGAACAGGTATTTGCCATTGTATCCAAAAAATTGCTGCTCCCAGATAAGGTCACATACTTGTCTTTGTCCGGTTCTGGGAACGCTTGTGTGGATTCTAGGTCAGCATCGAATTTTATAGAAGCGTCCTTCGGCAAACGTCTGGGCCTTCCTTGGAGACCTCTATCTGATTCCCTGTGGGTAGTGGCTATTGACTCTACTCCATTGGCTAGGGGCACAATCGAACATTGTACTCCTGAGCTCGAGATGTTGGTGGGATCTATACATACTGAAAAGTGTACTATGTTTATCATGGAGGGGCTGCCCGCGGATGTGGTGTTGGGGCTGCCCTGGCTTCAGAATCATTACCCAGTGTTTGACTGGAATTCAGGGGAATTAATCAAGTGAGGCATCAGTGTTGTGACAGATGTCTTCCTACCATACCGGGCAATACTGAGGTGGAGAAGATTCATGTATTTATGCGTGACTTTGCTGAGGTACCGTATATACTCGAGTATAAGCCGAGTTTTTCAGCACAAAAAATGTGCTGAAACCCCCTCCCCCCCCTCCCCCGGCTTATACTCGAGTCACTGTCGGCGCTCGGGCGCTGCGAGGGCCCGATTGCCGACAGGGACGCTTCAGCTATATGCGGCTCCTCAGAGAGCACATATAACTGAAGGCCGAGTACAGCCAACAGCCTCCGGGTACTGCGCTGGCCCAGGTGCTGTCAGCGATATCCTCCCCTGTGTGCGGCTCCTCCGGAGCGCATATAAGTGAAGAGATCCCACTGCGGAGCAGAGAGCGAGTGCTCCCTGCTCCGCAGTGGTCTCCGGACAGCCGCAGATTCGCGGCTGTCCGGAGTTTCCGGCACAGGCAGCGTGTCATCACGCTGCGTGCGCGGCCTGATGACATCACCCTGTCTGTGCCGAGATGACGGAGGAGAGCACCTGGGAAGCAGAGCGGCGCAGAGCGAGGTAAGTGGTTGTTTTTTGTTTTAAAACCCTGCCTCCTGCCTAGGGGGACCTATACCTGCCTATAGCCTGCCTAGGGGACCTATACCTGCCTAGAACTGCCTATACCCTGCCTATGAGGACCTATACCTGCCTATGAGGACCTATACCTGCCTATACCCTGCCTATGAGGACCTATACCTGCCTATGAGGACCTATACCTGCCTAAAACCTGCCTATACCTGCCTATGGGGGCAATTACCTGTCTATAACCTGCCTAGGGGGACCTATAACTGCCTATACCCTGCCTATAACCTGCTTATGGGGACATATAGCTGCCTATACCAGCCTATAACCTGCCTATGGGGGACATTAAACTGCCTATACATGCCTATAACCTGCCTAGGGGGGACATTAAACTGCCTATACCTGCCTATATCTGCCTATGGGGACATTAAACTGCCTATAAATGCCTATATCTGCCTATGGGGGACATTAAACTGCCTATGTAATTTTATTGGTATCTATTTTTATTTTTAAAATTCACCAGTAGCCGCGGAATTTTTCACCCTAGGCTTATACTCGAGTCAATAAGCTTTCCCTATTTTTGTGGCAAAAGTAGGTGCCTTGGCTTATACTCGGGTCGGCTTATACTCGAGTATATACAGTATTTTCTCAGAAACAGACAGAGATTCTACCCCCTCATAGATCTTACGACTGTGCCATCGACCTATTGCCCGGAGTGAAATTTCCAAAAGGGAGGATATATAATCTCTCAGGTCCTGAGAGATTAGCCATGAAGCAGTATATTGCAGAAAGCCTTCAGAAAGGGCATATCCAATCTTCTTTGTCTCCTATGGGCGCAGGGTTTTTCTTTGTAGAAAAAAAGGATGGAGGCCTCCGTTCATGCATTGACTACCGTGAATTAAATAAGATAACGGTAAAAAACCAATACCCCTTACCCTTGATTCCTGATCTGTTCAATCAGATCCAGGGGGCGAAGTGGTTTTCCAAACTGGACCTGAGAGATGCCTATAACCTCATTTCGCATGGACCCCTGTAAGATTCAGGCTATTCTCGACTGGGTCCGCTCTTCATCCTTGAAGGCTCTACAGCGATTCTTAGGGTTTGCTAATTATTATCGTAAATTTATTCATAATTTTTCTGTCTTAATTCAGCCTTTGACTGACATGGTGAAGTTCATGGTGAAGTTCAGCAATTGGCAACCTGAAGCCATAGAAGCGTTTGAGAAACTTAAGCAGTGTTTTGTGTCAGCTCCTGTGTTAATTCAAGCAGATCATAGCAAACCCTTTGTCGTTGAGATTGATGCTTCCGAGTATGGGGCAGGGGCGGTCTTGTCTGCTACTATGACTAACCTTCGCCCTTGTGCCTTCTTTTCGCGTAAATTTTCCTCGGCGGAAAGGAATTATGACGTCGGGAACTGGGAGTTGTTTGCTATTAAGTGGGCCTCCGAGGAATGGCGCCACTTCCTCGAAGGTGCCCAGCATTAAGTCACGGTTCTTACTGATCATGAGATCCTTTTTAGAGACTGCTAAAAGGTTAAATCCATGTCAGGCGCGTTGGGCATTATTTTTACGCGCTTGAAATTTTTTGTTGTTACTTACAGACCAGGTTCTAAAAATGTTAAAACTGATGCTCTATCTAGAAGCTTCTGTGCCAGCCACGCTTCCCAGGAGGATCCGGTACCTATATTGCCCAAAGAGACTGTTGTCTCAGCTATTTTCCCTGATTTAGCCACTGAGATTAAAACTCAACAGATATGAGACCTGCTAATTGTCCTGTTTCGAAGGTCTTTGTTCCCACTCAGTTCCGGCTACGAGTATTAAAAGAATTTCATGATTCCGTGTTATCTGGGCATCCTAGAGTGTCTGGCACAAAAAGGCTTATTTCTCGTATTTACTGGTGGCCGTCATTGCCTCGTGATGTTGAGGCCTTTGTGGCATCTTGTGAAGTCTGCGCTCGGCTAAGGTTCCTAGAACTCGTCCTCCTGTGAACTTTGCCCGCTACCTGTACCCGAACGTCCGTG
>JAODAL010064235.1:0-18833 GCA_025379985.1 Phyllomedusa bahiana
CTCCCCCCCTTTGTTTTTCCCCCCCAAAGGGCCCTTAACTGGCTTCTTCTCCCTTCAAGGGGGGGAAAAAAGGGTGGTCCATGTTACTGGTAAGGGCTGCCTCCACTTTTGTGTTTGTCCCCCCTCCCCCTTTCATGTGTGTATGTTGTGCGCTCCCTATCCTTCCTCTCATATTGATGCCCTCCCCCTTCATTATCTGTGCCTCCCATGTGTGTTTGCTCCTCTCCATTCATGTCTGTGTGCACCCCTCCCCCTTCAGGTGCCCCCTCCATTAATGTCTCTGTGCTTCCCTCCATCTCTTCAGGTGCCCCTCCATCAATGTCTATGTGCTTCCATCCATCCCTACAGGTGTCCCCTCCATTCATGTCTCTGTGCACCCCTCCACCCTCCTTCAGGTGCTCTCCCCCACATATACTTCTCTCCTTCAAGCGTTCCCTTCTCCCCTCCCCCCATCATGTTTGTGATTCATTTTTAATAAAAAGAAGAGTTGGCGGCTGCCCAGTGTTTGTGCAGCTGTGAGAGTGATCACTGCATGCATGGCGCTCAATAAGCGCTGTATACAGATCAAGTGTTTTCTGGGTCTTGGGGTATGTGTGCTGGGTCTTGGGGTGTGTGTGCAGCAATATGTCAGGTGCTTTAGAAGTATGCATTGGCCAGCGTGTACTTCTAAAGCACCGACTACCGACCCCCGTCGACTTTCACTCTCCCTGTCGCATAAACCCTGGGAAGCAGTGACATGTCAATTGTTTTCCCCGCCACGTATTGTACGTCAAGGAAAATGTCAGAGCTATGAATTATCGTAATTGAAGGCGCATTTTGGGCATATTGCAGTGCAGTGTACTGTGTGTTGGGGAATACACCATAAAATCATAGCGTTCAATGAATGAATGAGTGCTATGATTTTACCATATTATACTTGCCAAGACTTTGGCAGCGGTGTTGGTATAGAGCGCGTATATATAGGGCTGGCTGAGGGGCATTTTGTAAAGTTTTGTATTTCCGGTGCGATAACAAATCTGCAGCATCCTTCCTTAAATCTCTGTGTTGTGGCGTTCCTCTGTTATTCCTCTTGGATATGGAGAAATAAGGCCAGGCCTACACCTTTCTAAGATGACGCTCAGCCCCCATTTAAATCATGATTCAGGACTTTGAAAGGTCTCATGATGTATCCTGCCTGGCATCACAACACAGCCATAGCAAGCACCACAAATGTCATCATCTCTTTTGGACTTTGCTATGTTATGTCAATCTATGCTCCATGTGCTGGGGGTCGACCAATCTTCTGTGTCCAGCACATAAAGTATATACTAATGGGAACTAGAGCAAATGTAACCTAAAATGACCGGAATAATTTTAACTATAGAGCTCCAGCTGCAGTACAAAGCCGTGCACTGAGTTACATGCGGTGGTCACTCAGGAGTTAAGACAAGTCATTAGTGGTGCAGAAGTTCTCAGTGTAGCCCCAGGGTAAGGGGACCTCACGCGGCTGACTTTGATGCTGTGTCTGGGGCAGATTCAGCGCTGAACCTGCCTTAGAAGCGGCGTGGAATCCACCTTACATTGTGTCCGATGGTAAATTGGCATCGCTGATTTTCCTCAGTGCTACCGTCTTTTTGGTAAAGAATTGACACGCCAATACTTGAGGTGGATTCTGAGACCTCACATTGTGTAGGAGGCTGAAAATCTGCCTCTGAAAATCGGCGTCAAATCCTTGTCTTACAGGCACAAATTATCCGTCCAATTCATCATGTAAACATGCCCCAAGGATAGATAGTGCGGCAAAAAACAGTGATGTGGGCGCTGCAGCTTTGGTTTTTACCTTTAACAGTTTCGTGAGTAAATCTGGTGTTTACCAGCAAATTTGTGCAGCTATTTAACAGTCAATTCAAAATTGTTGCATACTACTGTAAAAACTCCCTTGTAATAGGATGTGATCCTAACAGATTGATATCATCAGCGACGACTGGACACTGTTACTGTGTAGGAACATAGGCTTTTAACAAAGGGAGAGGTAACATCATTCATTTCCAAGAGGAATAACAGAGGAATAGCGCAATATTTAATTTAATAAGAGAAGATTTTTGAGAATTGTTATTTCATGGGGGGAAAAAAAAAGCATTTTCTAAAAGAGTCAGAAGGTGTCACCGGTTCTCTTCAATTGTTATGTATTTTGGCCGCAAATTCAGTTTTCTAGTTTCTTGCATAGTCTGCAGGGTGATGATACACTGTAGACAAGCAATGTAGAAGTTGTATTTAATTAAAATGTGGTTTGGTCACTACATGCTGCTATTATTGATTATGTTGGTGCATAGTGGTAGCCTACATTTGTCCTTGACCATGTGATTAGGTGTTTAATTTCTAATCTATTTTATGCTGGTTTCTTATGTAATATTAGTGAGTTTTACATATTTAAAAGGTGTTATAAAGTAAAGCAAAATCCATAACGACACATTGTTTTGCAATGGGGGTGTTTTTTCATGAGGGCTGGTGAGGTTTGTGTGCCAGGGCTGATTTTTGGTCCCAGTCCGGCCCTGAACGCCAGGCTCTGTATTGCTGCTCAACACCTTCTCCAGTGTAACAGTCTGGAGGTGGATCCTCTGGACCACCGCAGGCGATGGCGTAAGCCCACACCAGGAGTGAATCTAAGTGGGTCCCGGTATTCACCAAGCCCGTCGCAAAGCGGATGGACTTGCTGCGGCGGGAGTCCACCAGTCACTACCACTTGGGCGGGGCTGCCTGCGAGGCGGCCAGGTAAGGCGAGGTACAGAATCGGCAGTCAGGCTCGTAGTCTGGACAGGCAAGAAGGTCAGGCAGGTGCCGGCTGAGGTTTCGTGAACGTAACAGGCAGAAGGACAGGGCAGGCGCAAGGTTCGTGGACGTAAACGTAAGCCAATTGGTTCGGTACAACGTTAGCAAGACACGGCTTTCTGGAAACGTTTTCCCAATAGGCATGTGCACTAAAGATCCGGCAAAGCCACTGGGAAGAGGCTGGGCTAAAATAGGAGCGTGCCAGGTAGGCCAATTACCGGCGCACGACCTCTAGATCTCAGACGCCGCGCGCGCGCGGTCCCTAAGGGGCGGCGTGGCGGGACGGGTCATAGCCGCGCTCAGATTCGGGGCATTGATGCGCCTGCGACCCGGGATGAGGGTCCGCAGGGGCAATCCGTGACAGTACCCCCCCCCCCCCTTTGTCCCCCCTTGTCCCCCCTTCTTTTTAGAGTGGAGAAATTTCTGAATAATGCTGGCGTTGTCCAGGAAGTTCTCCTCGGCTCACCACGATCTTTCCTCGGGCCTGAACCCCTTTCCAGTCGACTAGAAAATATCGTTCTCCCTCTAGGCCTCCTCATACCCAGGATTTCATCCTTTAACCACAAAAGACATTATCGGCGTCAGCCACAGACGAGGATGGACTGCCCTCTGAGAGAAGCGATTTAAGACCAGGGTTTTAGTTAGCGAGACATGGAAGGAGTTTCCGGGAAATACGCATGGTAGGCAAGGGAGCCGGAGTTTATAGGCCCAACGGGTTATGCCTTAAGGACCCTCGAAGGTCTTACAAAGCGGGGTCCCAGTTTTAGTAGGAGGGTATTTTGAGGTGACAAATCTGGCTGAGTCACGCCACAACCTTATTTCACCCCGGGGAGAAGACAGGTAGGAGGCTTCTTCTTTTATCAGCCTGCGCCTTCATGCGGTCAGACGCAGGAGCATGATGGCGGTCAGGACCAAATGGTCCCTATGATCCTGGACCAGAGTGGTCATCATAGCTGGGGACCTATCGGATGAGGATGCTAGCGGAGAGGTGGGCGGGGATGCATTCCGTACACCACGAAAATGGAGAGGCACCCTCGGAACTCTGACTCTGGGATTAAAACGAAAATTCCAGCCCAAGGAATAAGATATGGCCCAGCTCATTTTGCCGTGCAGAGACACGAAATGGCGCATGGATGGGAGACAAACCCAGAACTTGATTCACTCTCTCCACCTGGCATACGTCTGAGGGTTCAAGCGAGGAGAAGTCAATCTTCACCTGGAGTATTAGCACAAGGGCCCGCCAGAATTTAGAAACGAACTGCAACCCCCCGATCAAGATGATTTGGAGAGGGAGGACCCGTGCAGACGAAAAAAAATGTGGAGAAAACATAGCTCGGCCAGGCGCGGGCCCGAAGGCAGACTGGCAAGGGAGACAAAATGTTCCATTTAGAAAACCGTTCTCAACCACCACCCCACACGGTATTACCGGACGAAGGGGGTAGTCGTTATGTGAAGTCCATCGCTACGTGAGACATGGTTCGATGGAATGGCAGTGGTTGCAAGAGACCCTGCCTGGATTGTGGCGAGGAGCCTTTGTTTGCGAAGCACAGGAGTACAACAGCCTGGACAAAACTCTTTAACGTACCTTCAGCGAGGTCCCTGCCGACCAAAATTACCGGGAAATCAGGAGAACGTCTTGTGGGCACCGGAATGCCCGGACCCACCAGTGAGCATGGACCCCACTTCAGGATACGCCTACTGGAGCGCAGGGCTTACGTATGACTTCCCCGTGGGACGTTCCGGAGTCGACAGGGGCTGCGTGAGATAAGGTGTCCGGGGAATTATGTCACTGTGGATCAGCTTCTTCAAACCCACCACGTCGGAGGCACCGGGAGAGGGGCAACCGCCCTTACGTTTTTCCCTTCCACAGGCAGGGGCGGAAAATAATGTGAAAATAAAAGCGGGAAGAAGAAAAGCGACCACCTAGCCTGCGTGGGATAAAGACGCCTGGGCCTCAGTCTGGAGGTACTGTGGAGGAGGTTTTTATGAATCCGAAGTAGAAACAAATTATGCCGGGCCCCTTCCAGCAATATCGCCAGTTCTACCAGGGCCAGTTTTATGGCTAATAATACGCCAATCTCCAATGGTGTAATTCCCTCACCGCCTGAGAAAAGTTTTAGAAAGAAAGCTGCAAGTGACAGTTTTGCCTGTGGGGCCATTTTTGCGTGAGGACTGCTCCAGCGCCTACCGATGATGCGTCTACTATCAAGCGAGAAGGGTTTTCGCAGGGTCTGGACCGCGGACAGGATGGACGCAGAGGCTAAGGCCGATTTTAGCTTTGGAGAACGCCTTCTTCGTTCCTCGGACGGCCCAGCTCCGAGAATTGGCGTTCTTCCTCGTAGGGCCACAAATGGGAGCCACCATCGTGGAGAAGTGCGGAATAAACAGCCAGTAAAATTGCAGAAGCCCAGAAACCGTTGTATGGCCCGCACCCCACTGGGCGTCGGCCATTGCAATACGGCTGACAACTTGGCTGGGTCCAACCTAGTCCCTTGGTCCCGAGATAATAAAACCCAGGAACGGAAGCTGACTTGAAGGAAGAGGCACCTTCCCTAATTTGGCATACAAGTGATTAGCTCGGAGGCGCTGTAGCACTTGGCGGAACGTTAAGGCGGTGAGTCTCAAGATCAGGAGATGTAATATCAGGATGTCGTCCAGGAAGACCACAGACAACAGTATAAGAGAAGATCCTGAAGACATCATTAACGAACTCCCGGAATGACGGCAGGGCGCATACGAATTGAAAGCATCACCAGTACTCGAAGTGACCGTCTGCTGGTGTGAAGGCGTCTTCCCACTCATCGCCCATGCGGATCCGGACCAAATAGTAGGCCCCACACAGATCCACTTGGAAAAGACCTTGCGCCCTGTAGACGGTCGAATAGTTCCGTGTCTACGGTAGAGGGACCGGTTTTTTACCGTGATCTTGTTATCAGACCCCGGTAGTCGAAGCGAGGCCGTAAGGAGCCGACCTTTTTTCCACGAAGAAGAATCCTGCTCCCTGCGGGAGAAGAGGACTTCGAATAAATCCTTTCTGAAGAATTTTCCCGATGTAAACTCAGACATGGCTTAGTCTCAGAACGGATAAGGGGGTAGACTCTTCTGCCCAGAAGAGGACCTGGTACCGGGCAGAAGATCACCGGGCAATCATATGCGACGATTGGCGTCAAGGTCACTGCTTGCTTCTCGAAAGCATCAGAAAACTCACGATATTATGCGGGGAGACACCCTAAGAGCTTTAGGACGGTACCCAGGAGAAGCGGTAAAGCACCGGGCGAGGTGCCACCAAACAGCGAGACCGACACCTCTGGTCCCATCGCAAAACTTCACACACCGTCTGCCAGTCAAAGCACCGGGCATGTGCTGCAGCCATGAAGACCCAATAGGATGGGCGAGGAAGACCGGGGTAACACATAGAACGACAGTCCTCCTCTTTATGCAGTGTCCAATATGAAGGAACATTGGGCTCCGTAACGGTAACGGACTAGATCCTGAGGATCTCCCCACTGACGGAGGAGATGGATATCGGGTATCTCCAGGAGAACCACAGGGAAGATTGTGTTTGAGACAACCACAGCAGCGTCCCAAGAAGTTCCCAGCCGAATCCGGAGTCCAGGAAGTGCAGAAGCATGAAAGTGGTTCACGGCTTCCGTGCTGACGCAGACGGGTATGTTCAGACGAGGGAGAGACTGCACACCCCTAGGGACGCCCTCACCCACGTGGCCTAGGTGCGACCGTCTCCCCGGCCGCCACGAGACGGAGCATGCAAACGCCCTGAGGAGATGTTCAGGCTGCCACAGTAGAGACAAAGGTTTTCCTTACGCTGTTGGGTCAAGTTCCAGCGGAGCTCATGGTCTCTATCCACTGGCATGGCCTCTTCCCACGGCTGCTGGGTAAGGAGGCATGTGAGGCCGTAGAAACACCGGAGCAGGACGGGATAGAGGCGGCGTGTAGGTACAGTTCTTTGCTCTTTGGCGGAGCTCCTCACAGTCTCCTCGCGAAGCGGATATCAATCCGTTAGCCAAATGGCTGAGCCTTCGCTTAAAGAAGACGTAAGGGGGGGGGGGGGGGGGGGGGGGGTGTAGTCCCGGGCGGCGGGGCATCCTTAATCTGGCTGGGAGGCCCATCTTGAACGTGGCGCACACGCTGTCATCGTTTCCAAGCCGAGCTCCGATGCTAGTGTGCTGGAAAAAAACAGCACGCGTAGTCTCCCACGGAGGCGTTCCGTCCCTTGCGCAGGTTCAACAGGGGCGTTTATTCAGCAGACGAAGCGCGGGCAGGCTCTCCAAAGACACTAACGGATTCCTGTAGAAAAGTTCACCAGGTCAGCGATGACCGTATCGCCTCGGTCCCAGAGAGGTGATAACCCAGTTCCAGTTTTTCCCCCCGGAGAGGAGACTGACCACGAAGGCCATACCTTTGGATATTTCCTAAGGGAACTGACCAGCCATAAGTTTCTCCACATGGAGGGAGCACTGGGTGATAAAGCCCCTGCAGGCTTAGTCCCCCCATCAAACTTTGTCGGCATGGACAAGCGAGCTTATGACCAACTTGAGTAACTGCCACGGGAGGAACCACTGCACCGACTGCTGCTGCTGAGTGCGAAAAGCTGCTGCATCAAGGAGGAGAGCTGCTCGTAGCTGCTGTGCTTGCTGCGCGATCTGTTTTGATTGCTAGACCACGACGTGGTGATGTTGGAGACGCACGGCAAGGACACCCTTGGCGGGATCCAGGGCCGGATCTTACTGAACGGTCTTATAGAGGAGGATCCACAGGACCACCGCATGAGAAGGCTTAATCTCACACCAGGGAGTGGAATCTACGTGGAGTCCCAGTATTCAACGCAGAGCCCGCCGCAACGCCGGATTGACTTGCTGCGGCGGGAGTCCACCAGGTCACAAACCACTGGCGGGGCTTGCCTGCGGTGGCCTGCCAAGGGAAGGCGAGGTACAGAATCGGCAGTCAGGTCATAGTCGGGACAGGCAAGAATGTCAGGGCAGGGGCGGCTGAGGTTCGGTGAACGTAGACAGACAGAAGGTCATGCAGGCGGAAAGGTTCGTGGTCGGTAAACGTAAGCCAATGGTTCGATACACGTTAGGCAAGACAAGGATTTCTGGACGCTTTCCCAATAGGCATGTGCACTAAGATCCGGCAAAGGCCACTGGGAAGAGGCCTGGGCTAAAATAGGAGCAGTGCCCTGAAATGGCCAATAACCGGCCACTGTCCCTTTAAATAAATCTCAAGACTCCGTCGCGCACCAGCTCCCTAAAGGTCGAAGGCGCGGCGCACACCACGCCGGGGAACCGAGAGGACGGGGCAGTGAGCGAGAAGCCGGTAAGTCACTGGGGGACCCGGGCAACGGTATGAGCGTACCCTGGACCCGATGTGCAGGAGCATGGGCAACGGATGCGCCTGCCGACACCCCCCCCGGACGAGGGTCACAGGGGCATCCGTGACATCCAGTAAGATTCATTGAAATTATGTACCCTTCCTACCCCAAAAAACAAAAGGGCAAACATATATAAATGTACTGCATAACAATAGGACAAAAATACATTTAAAGGGAAACATAGATTTACCATAAGAGAGGAATATGAAGGTTATCCACTTTACAAGCTAAATGTAATCATGCCAGAGTAGCTTTATTTAAAATAAGCTGGGGTGCCCACCCTGGCTAACAAGAGGTATTGGCAATTTTTCATAATTCATAATTAAAAGCCCTGTAGGTAGCTACAGGTGCATGACCAACAGGACAACAGCAGTTTCAGTACTGTGAATGCTCTAAAATCCTGGATGAAGTCAGAAAGCAGCTGCCTACAAAACTTTTATTTCCTATAACTAAAGTATGTTAAGGAACTTTAGTAAAAACCAATTAACAATTTTTGTATATTGTATTTTCTGAAAGAGGATTTGTTAAGGCTCCGGTTCCTAGTGCAGTTATATTTGGCAGCCCATTTTCATTTTTATCATCCATACCTTCCTAGAGCCATAACATATTTATTTTTCCATAAACACAGCCAAAAAAGGGCAATCATTTTGGTGAGACTAATTGTAGTGTTTAATCGTACCATATAATATTTAAATACCATCTAATTTCTTGGAGAACCGAAATTAATTTTGTGGTGTGGGATAGGAATCAAATGCAAGAATACAACTGTTTTTTGGGTTTCATACTTATGGAATTCACTATGCAGCACAAATGACATGTATAGTTCCAGCAATACCAAACTTATAGAGTTTTTGCTATGTTTTGCTTTAAAAAAAAAATTTAAAATAATTTTGAAAAAGTTACATAGTTTTATAATGCTGAAAAAAAAAACCCGAAAATCCCTCCCGTTCAGCCAAAATGTGCATTTTTGTTGATCAAGAGGAAGGCAAAAAAAAACCTTTATGAGGTTTGAAGCCAATCGGGAAAAGGAAAAAAATTCCCTTTCCCCAAATTTCCAAACTGGCAATTCGAATAAATCCCTGGATCAATTACCCTTCTCCAGAATCCTAGTCACTGTAGCTTATTATATTATTACACTCTAGAAAAGGGGGGCAGAACCCCCTTTTTTAAAATCTTTCTAGTGAAGTCACAATTTACAAGTTCCTCGGAAGAGAAATTTTACCGTCCCCAAGTTCTTACAGTATGTTTTTCCCTTTTTTTGTTTTTGTAAAAAACCCTTTAATCCACTGGGCGAGAGGGGTGCCCCTTTTTTTTTTTTTTGGAAAGCAGTCTTGGGGTATAAAATAGATCATGGGAAAGAAAATTTAAATTTTAAATCTTGATATATTTTTACATATTTATTATGTCACCCTTTAAATTTTTCTTTTCCCCTAAAATGAATTTAAACCCTAATTTTTTTGGGTAATCCCCTTTTTTGGGTATTGTAAATCCACCCCAAAACCTTTTATTTTTTTTTGTTGCCCACCTTTTAAAACCTTTTTTCAAAAAATTTTACTTTCTTTCTTTTTGCACGGGTGGGCCCCAAAAACTGGGGGGAAAAATATTCCAATGTGGGGTCCCCGACCAGGGACTGATTGGAGGGAAAAATGGTCTCATCAATTTTCAAAAAATGCCCTTAAAAAAGCACTCCATGATACTATTTGCCTTTGCCCGATGGGGCTTTTTACATACCCGCTACGATTAATTTTTTACGCCACTTTAAAATTTCTAAGTCCTTTCTCCATGTTTTCTTTTTAAACCCCGGGTTTTTTCCCCCAAAAAAAGTAAAACATAGAATGGATTTCTCCCTTCCCATGTTTAAAACCCTTTCATTTTTTTCCCTGTCTAACCCGACTGCCACTTTTCTGGGCCCCGGCAACCAAAATTTTTCCCCGAAACCCTTTGAAATAGAAAATTATCCCTTTTATTTGCGTTAATTTTCTTTACACAGTTTTTAGTATCCCTCAACCCAAAAATTGATATTTCCCAAAGGGGCAACCATTCCCCGTAAGGTCAAATTTAAAAAAAGTAAATTTAAAAAAAATAGGGAGAATAAATGAACCCCGCCGTATCCCAAATAGCATCAGGGATTTCCCGTCAAGGGTGTGTACCATGAATTACCATTCCCTTTTTTGTCCCGTTTTAAACACTGAGCCAGTTTTCCACTTTTCAAACATTTTCCCCCAGTTCAAGCCTTCTCATTTAAAATTTCCAAAACCCTTTTTTGTTGGGACAGTATCAAATTTTTTAGAAAAAATCTAGATATATTAACATCCAATGCCCACCCCCACCCCCAAATCTAAAACTAACCCCTTTTCATAGAACGGTGAGAAATTAGTTTTTTTACTGGACCAACCCCTTTAAAAACCCCCCCTGTTTTTAAAAAGAGCTGTCTATTTTTTTTTTCAGTGAGATACCCAGTTTTAGCATCTCTTAAAAAACCCAAAATTAAAAATTACCCCGCCTTTAAATTTTTTTAGGAACACTTTTTTTTCCCCTTTTTTGGAAAGTTGGGCATAACAAATTTTCAAATGCCGCCCAAACCTTGGAACATCTTTCCCTTTCTGTTTCAGAATATTAAAGGGAAAAGGGGCCCCCACTAAACCCCATTACTTAATTCCCTTAGGACATAGGGGTGTATACCTTTAGGACCTGGTGATTTGTCTATTTTAAACTTCTTAAGGCAGAGCTTCCCTTCCTCCTGGGTTAGACAAGAAACATTTAAGGTGGAGTCTACCTCATCCCTCTGCCCATCAACAGAAAGATCATTTTCTTCAATAAATATGGTGGAGAAAAAAATGTTTAATAGATTTGCTTTTTCCTCTATAATACCTCTCTCACTGGTTTCCAAAGGGCCAGCATTTTCAGTTTTAATATTTTTACTATTTAAATAATTGAAAATATTTTTGGGTTAGTTTTTCTTTGGCAATATGCCTGTTTCCGCCTTTGCTGTCTTTTTAATTATTTTGCAGATTTTTATTTTTTTCCTTATAGCTTTTTAGTGCTTCTTCACAGAACTCCTTTTTAAGTAGCTTAAACGCTTTAAATGTGTTATTTATTGCCTCCTTTACATCTTTGTTGATGTGCATTGTTTTTTTCCTATTTCAAATTCCTTTATTTCCATAAGATATGTACCTCTCACAGTGAGAGCTTAAGATGTTTTTAAAGATCTCCCATTTATTGTCGGTTCTGTAAGTTTAAAAGACGTTTTCCCAGTCAATATGGTTTAGGGCCTCTCTGAACAGATTAAAATAAGCCTTTCTAACATTCAGATTTTTTGTGGCTCCTTGATAAAAAATTCTATTGAAGAATGAATGCAAATTTATTATATTGTTGTCACATTGTTTTTTGCTGAATGAGTTGACGTTTTTATTGGTACCATTTTTTTAGGGGACAATTCTTTTTGGTCACTTTTAAATCAATTTTTTTGGAAGGCAGGGTAATGAAAATGCTGCAATCCTAGTACTGTTTTTATTTTTATTTTTAATGGCGCTCGCCGTGCAGTACACGTGACATGTTAGTTTTACTCCATGGGTTGATACAATGTTGTAGCACTTTAACTTTCTTTATTTTTCCATGAACAGAGCTGTATAAGGGCTTTTTTTTGCATGATGAATTAACGTTTTCATTGGTACCACCTTTGTGTTTATATAACTTTTTAATCAGTTTACATTTCATTTTATGTGCTGTGGGATACACAAAAATCGAAATTCAGTGACTTTTTTTTTACGGTGTTCATCATGTGGGTTAAATAACATGACAAATATATTGTCACGGGTGGGCCTGCGACCCCCGTCCCGGGTCGCAGGTACACCCGTGGTCCCCGCACAATTGACACCGCCGCCCGCAAGTCGGGCGGTGAGCACGCTCATCCGGCCGGCCAGTCACCCTCCTACTTACCCAGCCGCACTCCTGTTGCTGCTCCAGTCTCCCGGCGCGTGCGTCCCCGCTCTTTATGGCGCGCGCGCGCCGGCTCTGTGAAATTTAAAGGGCCAGCGCATCGGTAATTGGGCATTGTCGGTCACTGCCCTTATTTAAGCCTGCCCCTTCCTGGTGCTTGTTGCTGGATCTTTAGTGCCATTTAGCCTATTGAGAAAGCATTCCAAGCCTTGTTCTGATTTACCGTGTACCATGCCATTAGCTTCCGTTCCTCGACCACGCATCTTGCCGCCTGCCCTGACCTACTGCCTGTCCACGACCACGAACCATTGCCGCCTGTCCTGACCTCTTGCCCGCCCCGACTACGAGCCTGCCTGACGATTCTGTACCACGCTACACCTCAGCTGCCTCCGCAAGCAAGTCACGTCAGGGGTAGCGCGTGCGGTGGTCCAGAGGATCCACTATCTCCGACCGTGACAGTAAGATCCGGCCATGGTTTCCCCCCAAAGGGTCCTCTGCCGCCCGACGCTGACCTCACCGCCATTGGGGCCAGCAGTCGCAACAGATCGCTCAGCAAGCCCAGCAACTCAGCCATCTCTCCGCCATGATGCAGCAGTTCCTGGCCGCTCAGCAGCAGCAACCCGCTCCCGTGGCTCCCGCTGCCCCTCCGGTTCCGGCTCCGACCGCTGGCCCACGGCTCCGTCTGTCTATGCCGTCAAAATTCGATGGGGACTCCAAAGCCTGCGGGGGCTTTATCACCCAATGCTCCCTGCATATCGAATTAGTGGGCAACCAATTTCTACCAACGGTCAAAGGTGGCGTTCGTGCTCACCCTTTCCCTCTCCGGGAAAGCCCTGGCCTGGGCTACCCCCCTCTGGGACAGGGACGATCCGGTCAAAGTCAACCTTGCTACATTCCTCACCGAGCTCAGGAGTGTTTTCGAGGAACAGGCCCGGGCTTCTTTTGCCGAGACCGTCTTGCTAAACCTGCGCTAGGGGGAACCCCATCTGTAGGCGATTAGCCGTACGTTTCCGCACTTTGCTTCCAGTTATCTTGGAATGAAGCGGCATTGGACTGCCCCTTCAAGAAGGGCCATCTCCAATCGCATCAAGGATGCTCTATCTGCCTGGGACCGTCCCGTCTTCCTTGATAGTGACCTTATCTCCCTGGCCACTCGGAATGACAATCCGGTTTCACGAACGGCAGGACGAGAACAGGCTAGAACCCTGCCAGTCTCCTCCTTCTGGCTCCAGTAATTTCAAAGGCTGCCACAGTTGCCCTCTTCCATCCACCTGCTTGCCGAGGAGGCCAAGGAGGTGGAAAGAGCAACCTGTCAGCGACGGAGCTAACCAGAAGACGTGAGGAGAATCTTGTCCCTAGGTGTGAGCAAGCCCTCTCATCGCCTGAACCTATGCCCGTGATTGGTCGCACGGTCCTGGTTCCCCCAAGTTTCACAGTGCTGCCGATCCTGAACTCTGGTCATCAGAAATTTCTTGGACGCTGCCCCTGGTGTCCCAAGCATAATCCTCTGTGATCCGCCTTGAGAAAGCCCTACTCAAACTCCCCCTGTCAGTGGAGAGAATTTATCAAGGATCCAATTTGGTCCCACTGAGCCTCTGGTCCTACAAGTAGGGTACTACACAAGGAGAGACTTGCGTTCTAACGTTACTACCCCCGCCCGTTCTTCCTCTTCCATTCTCCCTGGTCTCCAGGGCCATGCTCCGTGCTCAGACTGGCAGAGAGACGGGCAAAAGTCCTGAGTTGGGGTCGGAGTGTCAGTCTTGGCTGTTTGGTGGCACCAGGTGCGCCGGGTGCTTACCGCTTCTCCAGGATCATCTAAGTCTCTACAGGCCTTCCAGCACCATTAACCAAGCCTTCGCAGACCGGTCTTCTCCGAGAAGCAAAGCTGAGACATTGCGCCCCATCGCCCATAAGACTGTCCTATTGATCTTCCCTGCCCGGGACGTCTCCACCACGGGGCAGGGTATACCCCTTCTGTCGGTAACCTGCGACCTTCGCTGTGTCTACATATATCAAGGAATGATGGTTCATCCCGCAAGTCCTGCTCTCCAGCTGGGGCCGTTCTTTTTCGTGGCAAAGAAGGACGTTCCACGCCTATTGTCCTTGCATAGACAATCGAGCCTCAACAAGATCACCTTAAAGAACCGCTATCCTCTGCCCCTGATCACGAGCTTTTTTGACCGGCTTTCGAGGTGCCAAGATCTTTACTAAATGGACAGTAGAGGGCATATAACCTCATAACGAAATACGTGAGGGCGATGAAAATGGAAGACCACTTCAACACCCGTGACGGCACTCGAGTACCTGTCATACCCATCGGGCCCTGCAATGCCCCGTGACGTCTTCCAAGAAATTCGTCAATAGACATCTACCGGGACCTCCTGTAGCACCGTCATGGTTTTTACCTAGACTACATTCAGGTGTTCTCTCACGACCTTGATCCCATCAATGTTCACTTACGACAGGTCCTCAGATGTCTAAGGGGCCAACCCGCCTCTATGCCGGGGGCCAAGCTCAAGAAGTGCCTGTTTTCATCAGCATAGCCTCTCCTCCGTTCCTCGGCTACATCATTTCCAACAGCCCAGCAAAGATGGATCCCGCTAATGGTTTTCTGCCGTCCTACAGTGGCCCGCGCCGTGGGCCCTCCGAGCCATACAAGATTCTGGGGTCACCACTTATTATAGGCAATTTAAACCACATTTCTCCTCGCTGGTATCACTCATAGAGGCATGACCATGAAGAACGCTAATTCCAAATCTGTGGCCACCAGTTAGTCAGAGGAAGCCTTTCACACTAAGTTTAAAAGACTGCCTTCGCCACTGCGCCGTGCCTCCCTGTCAGATAACAGAAAAACCTTTCTCTCGAGTCGACGCCTCCCTCGGCTGGGGGCCGGGTCCGACACTCCAGAAGGGCCCAAGGCAATGACCTTCACCTTGCCGTTTTTTTTCTTCTCTAAAACATTTTCCTCTGCTGAAAGAATTACTCTATCGGCGACCGGGAGTAACTGGCCAACAAGCTGGCTCAGGAAAGAGTGGCGGTAAAATCTCATGGAGTGGGGCACGACCACCCAGGGTCATCAATTATACCGTACCATAAAAACCTGCTATATCTCCAGACAGCTCAACGTAAATCCCCAACGCCAGGCTCGTTTGGACCCTTCTTAATTGTCCCGTGTAATATTCTCATATCATTATTCGCCCTTCGGAAAGAAATGTCAAGGCGGACCTCTCAGACCCTCCCGTGCTTCGGATGTGTCTGGTGACGAGTCCGACTCCACCGGTACATTATCCCTCCGGAGGAAGTGAAAAGGGGCTCCAGAACGGCTCTTCTCTGCCTCTGCGACGGTAGAACCTACAACGCATTCCTCCCGCAAGGACATACGACGCCCAGCTCATCGGAAGAAGATATTTGTCCGGGGGCCTTGCCCCCCCGTATGGCGGGGCACCCGGGGGTGCAGAGGGCCCCTCCCCAAACTCCGATTCTAAAGGGGGGGCCCCGGGGCCAAACCCCGGGGTTTTTTGAGTTTGTGGGGTTTTTGGGGCTTTTTTCCCGGGGCCCCGGAACAATCCCCCCCTATCAAACCGGCAAGGGGCTGCTCCTTCCCCCTCCTAAACCCGCTGTCCTTGGACCCATGTGGGCCCGGATTTTAAACACGGATCCCCCCTCCATCCTCTGGCAAAACCGTGATCTTTGGTTTTTAAAGAAGTCCCCTTTTTTCCCTTCCCCAAGGGCTGCCCTCAAACCCCCCTTTTCCTTTGCCAACCCAAATTTTTTCTACATATTTTTTTTGGCTGCAAGGGGGTTTCCCCGGGAAAATAGTGTTGGGGCCGGGGGGTTTCCAATTTCTTCCCAAAATTCCCCGGCCTCCATTTTGCAACCAACTACAAGTGAAACGGACTTTTCTTCGGCCCCACCACCCCCATCCAAAGGGCAGGTAGAGAGAGTAAACCAGACCCCCAGGCGCTACCGCCCACTTTGTTTTTCCGCACGCCAGGATGATTGGTTTCCCCTTTTTGCCCTGGGCCGGGGTTTTCCTAAAAAACTCATTGGGCTCGGGGTCTGCTGGAGCTGCCTTTTTTTTTTTTATTGTCTACGGGCAACATCCCCCCCCGGCCCCCCCTCCCCCTTTCGGCCCTCGGAAGGGCCCGCGTGGAGGAGCTGGTCCAGGACCTTAAAAGCAAACTGGGAAACCCGACCCCACCAAATTTTCCCACCCCCTTCCCTTTCCCGCCGTAAACCCAAAAGGGACAAGCCACAAAAAAATAAAAACCCCGCCAACCTCTCCGCCAGGTGAGAAGGGAAAGGTTGTCCCGGGAAAAAATATACATTTCAAGGTTCCCCCTATAACTGGGTTTCCCCCTTTCCTGGGGCCATTCCCAGGGGGCTTAAGCGCATTAACATTAAAGCATACCCCAAACCTTTCCGGGCCTTTCCCCCCACCCCAAGGGGGTCCCAACCCCCCTTCCATGTCTCTCTTCTGAAACCGGGTTTTTCCTAAATCGCTTCTCTCTGGGACTGGCCTCCTCCCCCAACCTTTCCCCGAGGCCCCATGCCACCGATGTCTTTAAAGGTAAAAAGGGGATTTTAGATGTGAAGAAAGGTCCCTAAGGGGAAACAATTTTTTTTCCCCCCCAATTTACCTGGAAAGGGGTTTTGGGCCCCAAGAGAGGTCCTGGGGGGCCAAGGACAAATTCTGGATCGTAAAAATCATTCAAGTAATTCCTCCAGGGCCCGAAAAAGGTTGGGGGCCCCAAGGGGGGGGGTACTGTCACGGGTTGGGGCCCGCGACCCCCGTCCCCCGGGCGCAGGCACACCCGTGGTCCCCCACCGGGGGCTTTAACCCCCCCGCCCCAATTTTCCGGGGGGTGGGCAAAGCCCACAACCCCGGCCCGGGCCCGCCCCGTCACCCCCTACTTAAACCCTTTTGGGGGCTCCTGTTTTGCTGCTTTCCAAATTTCCCCCCGCGCGCTGGGGCCCCCACCACCTCCTCTAAGGCCTACAAAAACCCCGGCTGCCTCTCAAGAAAAATTCCCCGTCAGGGGTAGCGAAAATTTTTTTGAAACCCCCCCGCAAACAAGTCCATCCCCTAAAGCCGGGGGGCCCCTGGGAAAACCCCGGGCCTACTTAGATTCCCTCCCCCGGCGTGGCTTTTCGCATCGCTTTGCGGTGGTCCAGAGGATCCACTAAACTCCCGACCGGAAAATATAATCTAGGGCATTACTTAAGAACAATATCAAAATTTAAACAAACTAAAAATTTTTTGGGGGGATTGAAAAAGGGGGGAAAAGGCACAAATTTTTTTAAATTTTTTTTTTTTGTTATAATTTTAAATTTTTTTTTTTTTCCCTTTTAAATTTTTTTACTGTCCCCAAACCCTGGAAATTTTAACAGGAAAATTTTGGAAACAAAAAAATGATACAGGGCATAGCAGTACATACCATAGCAGCCAGGCATAGTGATGTCACAGGGAGAGCATTGCATGCCCCAATCGCTTCACAGGTGTGCCGACGCAGACAGAGGGATCTAGCTCCCTCTGTCTTCGCATTAGCTGCCATGGTGGCAATTGACAGTGGCAGCTAAGGGGTTAATTGCCCATGACCGGAGTGAGCTTCATTCGTGGGCTACAGAGCATGGAACCAGCAGTAATATACAGCTGGTTCCATGCTCTGATCTTGTGGGCTCCACTTGTGAGCCTGCACAATATCCAGGATGTACCCATACTTCCATTTGCATTCTTTTATATAGTTTTTTTACTGTAACATTTAATGATTGCTTGATCTCAAGTAAACTGCTATACTACAACCTTTTACAGACCTACATACCTTTATTAGAACTTACCACATGGCATTAGGCTTCTCTCATCCATGACAACAAAATGACAGCAAGCAATTGCGTTGCAGGAGGCTGATCAGACAGCCATAACTACCTCCTAAAGGCTTATACTATGACATCTAGGTGGGTAATAGATGACATCAGCAATGCATGGAGCTAACTAAAATTCTGAGCATGCTCCATAAATCTTTAGCAACATCATCCATTATACATCTTTAAACTGGTTAAATAAAAAACAATTTGTGATGCGCATTACCTGTTCATGTGACCAAGTTCTTTCAGATCCATCTTTAATACAAGTATCAACTCTCAGCTCTGTGCCAGTTGCTCCATGTTTGCTGTCAATGCAAAGATTGGATGCCACATTTCTCATCTGTTAATAAAAACATAATATGTAACATTGATAAATTAGAAAATAAGGGAGGTCTAAAACATCTGTTAGATTTGCCTGCAGTTTCCAGTAGAAACAATTATATGAACATATAACAGTTTTAGTCACTTTTAAATTTTTTTATGTACTTAGCCCAATGGACTACTCAAGAAAAGTGTTGAGCGATTTTTATCGACAAAGTTGAAATCGGCAAGGTTTTTTATGGTGATCGAAATTTTCAGATCATGCGATAATTAAGGTTAAAATCTGTGCATCATCTATTAAGATCGCGCCATTTTCGGCGCTTCCTGTAATTTTGGCGGCCAGCAAATCAGATTACAGAATAGAGCAGGGTGAGATGTGTGTGCGACATCATGACCGGGATGTGTATGGTTGCGATTGGCTGGAAAAATCACATGACCTCGTATTACATAGAACAGCGTTTCCTGTTCAGCCTTAGTGTCTCTCAGCGTCTCATAGGAATAGGACGTGTGC
>JAODAL010064236.1:0-18832 GCA_025379985.1 Phyllomedusa bahiana
ATAAAAAATAAGAAGCTAGGGACCCAGTCCAGAATATGATTGGCATCCTGGACAAAGAATAGTGGTGGAAATGTCTGTCAATCATCACATACTGATTAACTCATTCCGCCCAGGACAGAAACAACAGACAGTTTTGTCAAGAAACCAATCAAGACAGCAGAGAGTCTAGGACTGTGTTCTGATTGAGATGCAAATGGAGCTTAGTAGCGCATCATCTGCCGTATGCTGCGGAGAGAGGACGTGCCCTAATAGGCGCACATATGACACCATTGCTTTGTAACAGGACAACAGCCTCAACGTCTAACTGCTATATTAATAAATACTTAAAGGGAATGTGTCATCAGAAAATGACCTATTGTTTAACTCGTTTTTATGTTAAACACGTTTTAAGAATTTTGTATTGTCATTTTTATTTTTTTTTATATCAGTATTATTGTTTTGCAAAAATCTTGAAATCCTGCAGTTTTCACTTCGGCCTCTAGGACTAATAATAGTATGACACTTCCTGCTCTGTACAAAAGCTTTTCAGCAGCCTCCAATTATCAGTACAGGCAGGATTACACTAAAAGGTGACACCTATGAGCGTGACTATAGTCATAGCAGACATAGCAGGTTGAAGGGCCCCATTCAGGTCCAAGAATAATATACACTTTTGTAATAAATTAGAAGTTGGTTGCTTTGTGCAATCTAGCACTTAAATGTGGGTTCCCAGATACAGTGGTATCTTGATATAAGTCATTAATTCGTTCCAGATCCTTGGACTTAAACCAAGATGGACCTATACCAAACACACTTTTCCCATAACAAATAAAGGGAAAATAATTAATCCGTAGAATAGAATTTTTTTATAACACTGCTTAATACTAAAATAAAAAAGCATTGGGTAAAATATATACAGTACATAAATGAAAACTTACCAAATGTACAATATGTATATCTTTTCTGTCTCTTTTCTTCTATCAGGTCCCTACTTGGAGCAGGTTGAGAATCACCAGGTCGGACCTTTACTAAAGATCTGTCCAAAGAACTTTGCTTCTGCATTCTCCCTAGGATGTTTCAGAAATGTGACACTGTTTGGTCATTCCAGACAATGCTATTACGGCTTGTTTCAGCTTTGTGGGGATGCTATTTCTCTGCAAAGTTTTTGACATCCATCCATTTGGCAAGCATTACCTTGACTAATGAAGTAGGGGCTTCCTCAACCTCCTCCTCATCAGGTCCAGGCCACACACCCTCGAGTTGTATAGCAATCAAAACTTTACACGTCCAAACAGGATGTATGCTATGTTGGACTTATTCTAAAGTGAACTTATACTAAAGCAACACTGTATATGGCGTTATTATTTGTACCTTTAATTATTGCTACTTATGCTTCTCTTTTAGTTTCTTGTCATTGGGTGGTTGGGGCCATCTGATTTTGCTGTTTAGCCCTATGAATTCTAGACAAAGAAACCAGTGCCAGCTTCCTCATATGAGTTGATTTCATTTAAAACATAATGAACATTTATTGAAATCCTTATAAGAACGTTTATGCCAAAACATACAAGGCACGGTAATAACAGACTATGAACTCTAGCTATGCCCATGGTGACACTGATGTGTGTAGATAGCACAGGATGTACCATTCACAATAGGAGATAGTCACAGCTGATGCTCTCCCCCTCCCTGCACAATGACTTCTTCCCAGGTCGCTGAGCATGCCTAGAAAACTCTCCTATAGAAGTCAATGGGTCCCATCCTGTTCACAGGCTCCTATGCCCATGTAGCTGCTGCAAAGCATCTGTTTAATCTCTTCCTAATATGGCTCTAAGTTTTTTTCCTCCTCGCCTTCTGAAAGCCATAACTTTTTTTATTTTTGCACCTACATAGATGTATGAGGGCTTTTATTTTATGGGACAAGATGTACTTTCTGATGGTGTTATTCAAATTACCATGGAATATACTGGGAAACCGTAAAAAAAACAAGTGGGGAATTTTGTTTTTACAGTGTTCATTCTTCGGTAAAAATTATGTATTATCTGTATTCTACACGTAGATATGTATCTGCCAATACCAAACATGTAGGGTTTCCGTTATGCCTTGGAACCGTAAAAAAATTAAAAACATTTTCTATTTTTGAAATTTGTGCCACGGCGCCATTTTATGTGACCAATAACTTTTTTGTACTAAAACTACGGACGTGATTGAGGGTGCATTTTTTGCGGGCTGAAGTGTACTTTTTATTGCTACCACTTGAGACTTTTTTGATCGATTTTATTACAATTTTTATGGGACGTGAAATTACCAAAAAAACCACAATTTTGGCTTTTTTTTCTTCTATGGTGTCCAGCGCACGGGAAAAATTATGTTATATTTTAATAGATCAGACTTTTTTGGATCCGGCGATACCAAATATGGGTAACTTTTTTATTATTATTTTTTTATTTTTCAAAATGGCAAAAGAGGGGTGATTTGAACTTTTACTACTTTTTTTTTACACTTTAAAACTTTTTTCTTTTTTTTACTTTAATTTTGAATCCCCTTAGGGTGCTTCAACACTAGGGGCTTGATCATTTCTACTGCCCAATTCATTGAATATACAATGCATTAGGTTGTACAAAGATGGCGATTTCCCCACTTTCTGCTTGGGGCCAAAAGTGGGGAAATTGAAAACATGGCAGCGATCGGGACCCAACGAACTTGACGCTGATGTCCCGATCGCAGAAAGAAATGGTGCATGCAGGGCCGGACTGGGAATAAAAATCAGCCCTGGCACAAAGCCCCCACCAGCCCACATACAATATCCGCCTAAAAAATTTCCCTTGTTCTCGCACCTCGCCACTTTCTAAAATAAACTACACTGTAAAGGTGCTTTCCCACGGAGCATTTTTGGTGCGATTTTTATGTGTTTTTTTGCAGAATGGCAGAGTAGTTAATGCTGAACATTTCTGCACAAAAAAACACATAAAAATATGCACCAAAACTGCTCTGTGTGAAAGCCCCCTAAACACAAGCAAGAAAGAAAAAGTGTGCAGAGAAACCCTCATCACAGAGTCAGGTGTGCGCTTGCTTTACAATCAGGGACAAGCCCACACTGGGCACTACATAAGCACCAAAATAACCTACAACCCCACCAATCCACATCACCAGTAGTCAGGGTCACCCCTCACATGAATACAGCACTGATTCAACATTGAAGTAAAATGAACCCTGACAGCAGGGACTCACAGCAGAAAGTCTTTTCTGATGGGAGTTGTTCTCTTTCCTTTTTTCTGCATCTGTCCCAAACCTTCATGATGTCTTCCCTGATGAGTTGTTCCCTTCCATTTTTTCTCTGTCCGTTACAGCATGCAATGTCTTCTTCTCCCTGTCACTACTCGCCCCTGTAGAATTTACCACAAATACATCTTAGACTCCTCTCTTTTCCAGCACTTTCCTATCAATTTAGAACTATGTACAAACTCTCCATCCATAGAGCCCCAACCAGTAATAGTGCCCCCTTTGGTGCCTCACATAGAAATTGTACCCCAAACAGCTTATGTTAGATCCTAAAATTTAGAAATTAAAAAAAATCATATAATTTGCCATGTAAATAGGTAAAACACCCCCTTTGGGTAGGTTTTCAAGCCCCCCTATTAGGCAGATAAGTATATAGACCTCCTAAAGCAGGTAGATAGGGCTGCCCCCAGTAATTAGCCAGATAGCTAGGGCTGCCCCCAGTAATTATCCAGACATGACCAGTAATTAGGCAGGCAGGCATGGCCAGCTATAGGCAGGCAAGGCCAGTAATTTGGCAGACAGGGCCAAATTATAGGCAGCAGGGCCAGTTTTATAGGGAGGCAGAGCCCATTTAATAGGCAGGGGAGGGCCACTTATAGACAGGCAGGGCACTTATAGCAGGCAGGGTCAGTTTATAGGGAGACAGGGGCCAGTTTTATAGGCAGGCAAGGCCACTTATAGTCAGCAGGGTCCCCTTATAGGCAGACAGGGGCCAGTTTAAAGGCAGGCAGGTTAGTTTTTTTAGGCAGGCAGGGCCAGTTTATAGGCATGCAGGGCCAGTTTTATAGGCAGGCAGGGCTAGTTTTTTATAGGCCCGGGAGGGGCCCGTTTTTTTAAGGGGGTAAGGGTAACTTAGGCAGGCAGGGCCATTTTTATTGCAGGGAAGGGGTATCTTAAAGGGAGGGGAGGCAGGGCCCATCTTAGGCAGGGAGGGCCCAGTTTTTAAAAGGGAGGGAGGGCCAGTTTTTTTAGACAGTGCAGGGGTATTTTTATAAAACAAACAGGAAACCCGTTTTATATAGGCAAGGGAGGGGCCATTTTAATTTGGCAGACAGGGCTAGTTTTTATAGGCGGCGGGCCATTTTATAGGCAGGCAGGGCCCCTTTTTATGGGGGGGCCCAAATTTTAAAAAATTTGTTTGGGAAATCCAAATTAAAGGGCCCCAAATTTTTTGTTTTCCCAAAAGGGCCCCTAATTTTTAGCTGTATCTCACAGGGAACATGACCTCAAAAACCATTTACAATGGGGAAAAATTTTTAAAGAAAAAGAAAGAAAATGGGTACGGGGTTTTTCCCGAAAACCCCTTTCTGTCTTTTTCAGACCCCTCACAGCCAAAAAAAACCCGCAAAAAATTTTAAAGTTTGGGGGAATGAAATAAAAATTGCATAAAGAAAAAGATCATTGTAAAAAAAAAGGGGTTTTCAAGAGGAAAAACCCTTTTTTTTTTGAAGAGGAATGTGGGAAATAAAAACCGGCAACTAACGGGGACCCCCGGGAAATTTTGGGGGGGGAAAAACATCACAGAGATCCATTGGGCCCATTCCCTCTTGGAATTTTAAAGTCAAACATCCCCACATTACCCGTGGGAAAAACCAATGCGTTTTTTCTGTAAAGGTAAATTTCCCCCCAGCTGGCGAAAGGGTTTCCCCTCCCGATAATTTACGCCCGGCTGCTGGGGGGGGAAATACCTTTTATGGCGTGGGGGAGCGGGGGCTCCGGGGGCCCTTTTCAATTTTTTGGAAAACCCAAAGTTATTGGGCCCCGGGAACCCCATCCAAAAACCCCGGGTTGAGAGCCCGAATGTCGTGCACCATGATTCTTTTAAACTGGTCTCTTTTGTTTGTATGTGTGCCCTGCCCAATTTCATTCGTTGGGTTTAGGTGGTAAATAAAAATTCCCAAAAGGGGTGAAAAACCCATTTAAGGGCCCCCCACCCCCCCAGCTGCCCTTGGGGGTCGCCGGCAACCCCAAAACCCCTTCACACCTAAACCCGGGGTTTTTTTCCGGGGGCCCTCCCCCTAAAAATTTCCCACCGTAACATTTTAAAACGTGAAGCAGAAAGCAACAATGTCTCCGTTATCAAACCACAAATCTCCATTTCCCCCATTTTAACCCCCTCCCCCCAAAAAATTTTTTGGGGTGGAAGGGGGTTTTAAGGAAAGGGAAAGGGTGGGGTTTTGGGTTTTTGGGGAAACCCCGGGGAAACCAAAGGGGGGGGCCCAAAAAAACCCGGAAAAGAATTTTTGGCCCCCCCTTAAGGAGGAATAGGTTTGGGAAAGAGCACCAAACTCCCCAATGGGAGAGGGGGGAGCCTTAACCCAACCCTGGGAGCGAACCCCCCAAAAACCAAAACTGGGAAAATTTTTAAAACCTTTCCCCCCACCCCCCCCACAAAAATTTGGGGAATTTCCAAAAACCTTTACCAAGCCAAGGGGACCTTCCGGGAAATTTCCAGTTTACCAAGGAATACCTTTCCTTTTCCTTTCCTGTCCTTTTCCCTTTCCAAAACCCAAAAAAAATTTTGCCAAAAACAACCAACAAAAAATAACACAGGCCCCTTTTCTTCCTCAAATCCCCAACCCTTTTAAAAAAAGAAGGGGCCGGGGGGGCCCCCTTAATTTGCCCTTTAAAAAGGAACCAAAAATTTTTCCCTAATAAAACCATTTTAAATTGGGGAAATTGGGCGGGGGGGTTTAGGGGTTGACAGAGAGAAAAACTCCCGTGTCCCCCCGCATTTGTTGGGGGTCTTTCCTTTGGGGTTTTGGGGGAATTTTGTTTTTAAACAAGGTGTCCAAACCAAATTTAAAAAAAAGAAGGGGAAAAAAGAAATTCAAAAAGGGTTAAAAAGTCCGCCCGAGAATTTTTGGGGGTTTTCTAAAAACCTGGCAAGGATGGAAGATTTTTTTTTATTTTGCCTAAATCCGGTTTTAAAAAACCCCGGCCCCCAAAAAAAAACCTCTTAGTAAGGGGAGGGGTTAAAATTTTGGGAAACCTTGGGTTTAATTTTAATGCGGTGCGGGGGCACCAAATGGGGGAGATTTTTGGGGAAAAGGGGAATTAGGGTGTTTCCATTTTCAAAAATGAGGGAAGGTTTAAAAAAAGGAAAAAGGGAGGGAATTAAATGAGCCAAAAAAAGGAATTCATAATTGAGCCTGGGGGTTTGGAGGGCCAGGGCCCAAACCCTACCTTTCTTTATAATTTCTTTCCCCCCCAAAATTTTTTTTTTAGGATGTGCCGGCCAAAGGGCTTTTCCATCCCCAAAATGGAATTTTTTAAGGGCCCCAGAGATTTTCGCCCCCTTAAAAACGCAAAAAACAAAATTTCCTGGCACAAAAAAGGGTTTTTGGTAAAAAAGGTTTTTTGGCTGTTGGGGAGGGGGCCCTAAGCGGTGGGCCTGGGTTTGGGGGAAGGGAACTCCAAAAAAAAAAAAAAGAAATTTAAAAAAAATTTTTCAAAATGGTTGGGGTTTTTTGGGGGAAATTTTTTTATAACCACCCATAAAAGACCTTGGGGGAAAAAAAGGGGGCCCCCCAAAAACCCTCTCTTTTTTAAAAGGGGCCCAAAAAAAAACCACCTTTTAAATTAAAAAATCCACCCAAATCCCACCCAAAATTTGAGTGGGGGGAAGAAATATAGCGGGGGGGGGGGGCCAATGGGGGTTTTAACTAAAAAATTTTTCCCTTGGAAATCCTGGGTAAAATTTTGGGGTTTTCCCCCAAAACAATTTTGCAAAAAAAAAAATTTTTTTAAACATTTAGAATGCACGTGGGTTAGGCCCCCGGGCAGGGGGGGGCTTTTTTGGCAAAGAAAAATGTGGCTTAGATTGGTAAAAAATTTGGGGCAAACAACCAAATGTTCGGGAACCCCCATTTTTATTTTTCCACCCCAAAAACGGGAAAAACATAAATTTCCCAACCAAAGCCTTTTCCCCAAAGAGGAAATTGGGTTTTTTGGTTTTGGGAAAAAGGGGGTTTTGGGAAAATTTTTGGGGTTTTTTTTCTTCTTTCCCCCTTAAAACAAAAAACCCAAGGCCTTTTTTGGTGTAGATGGGTGTACGGGCCCCGGGGGAAAGGTTTCAAACTTGGGGGCCGGAAAAGGGGAAAAAGGGGGAAAATGGGTTTCCCTTGGGTTTTTTGGGGTTTTTGGTGGGGGTGGGGAAGGTTGGGGGGGGTGGAAGGGGGGGGCAGAAACCCCTATCAAAAAAGACGCAACAAAGACAAAGGAGGGAAAACCTTTTGGAGGTGGCCCCCGGGGGGAGAGAAGGGGGGGGTGGGGGGTTTTGGGGGGGGAAATGTTTTAAGGGTTTTGGCCCCCTTTTTTGGGGAAAAATGGTTTATTAATTCGGGGAAAAAATTCCAATTTTCGCTTGAAAAGTGAACAAAAGAAAGTTTTGGGGTGGGGTTTTTTAAACAAAACCCAAGATTTTTGTTCTAAACTTTTTGCGGGTTTTAATTTGGGAAAAGGGGATATGAAAGTCCCCTGGAGGGGAAAATCAAAAGGGGGGTTTTCAAAAAGGGAAAAGGTTGATGGTTTTCCTTTGGGACCTTTTTATGGCGGATTTTTAACGGAGGGGGGGGGTTTTTGGGTTTTTGTGGTGGCGGAACAACAAAATTTTTTAATTTTTGGAGCCCTTTTTCCCCCCGGGGTTTTTTTAAAAAAGGGGAAATTTTTCCTTTGGAAATTAAAAACCCCAAAAGGCTTGTAAATTTAAAAGTGGGTGAAGTTGTGGGAAAAGCAAATTTTTTTTTGGGTGGGAAAAAACCCAAAAGTTTTGGTTTGGGAATGGGGGTTTGGTTTTATTAATTTTTTTATTTTTTAAAAAAAGGGGATTGGTGTTTTGGGAAAAAAATTTGGAAAAAGGAAAAATGGGGGTTAAAAGGGAAAAGGAAAAAGGGTTTTTAAATTTGGGGTTGGGAAAGGGTTTTTTTTTTTGGGGAAATTTTTGGCCCGGAAAAATTGGCCCCAAGCATTTTCCTCTTTCCTCCTCCCCTATGGCATCATAACTTGGGCCCTCAGAGCAGGGCAAAATCATCCCCCTTTGGCCCTTTGCTCTTTTTAAAATGCCCTTTTGGGCCCCAACCCGCATTTTTTTCATCAAAAAGGCTTTAAAAATGGATTAATTTCCCCATGGTGGGTACACCCAGTTTACATTTGGGGGGTGCCTTTTCTTCATGTTTTGGGCGGATTTCTGATGGGTTTCTGAATTTACGACATTTTTTTGGGCCCGACCCGGGAAAGGGCGAAAGGGGGTTTAAAACTGCTGGATGCCGGTTTCATTAACCACTGAAGAAAAAGATTTTGGGGACGCTGTTCGTTTTCGAGATTCACAGGGCCCTGACCCAGGAAAGACAGCCCGACGGTCCCCCCAAAATGAAAGTCCGGACATGCGTTTAAAACGCCAGCCCGGAAGGAAACACCCCTTTTCTCGTTTCCCCCTATCCCCCATGTCCTTTCCCCCCCTTTTTTTCTCGCTTAAACCCCCTGCCCTTTTGCTCCATTTTTAGAAAGATAAAAATTTAGAAGGTTTTGGAAGAGTTTTTTTGGGAAAGTTATTTCCCAAAAAACAAACAAATCAAAGCATTCTTTTAACCCAAAACAAAAAAAAATAGCTTTTTCAAATTTTAAAGTGCAAGGGCCCTATCAAAAAAACTGGCCCCGCCCCCAAAAATTAAAAAAAAAAACCCCACTGAAATGTATACGGAAAAAAAAACTGGAAATTTTTTGCACCTAAAAAAACACCTGCGGGGACGACCCAAAAAAAGCTGTAAATTTAAAAAGAAGTGCAAGGGGCCCTATCAACAAAACTGGCCTGGCCCCCAAAAGGGGAAAAAAACACTATCCCGAAATGTTACTTTTAAAAAACTTTTTTTTTTGCCCCCTAAAAATTTTCACCCGCGTAACTACAAAATTGCTGTATTGAACTTTTGTGCAAGGTGCCTCTATCAACAAAACTGGAAAAGGGCCCAAAAATAAAAAACACTAACCCGAAATGTATAAAGGATAAAAAAAACGTTTTTTTTTTGCACTTAAAAATACACCCGCGGGGACAAAAAAATTTTTTGGGGATTGAAATTTTTAAATGCAAGGTGCCTCTAACAAAGGGGTGGCCTGCCCCAAAAATTTAAAAAAAAAACGTATCTAAAAAGAATACGGGTAAAAAACGGGAAAAATTTTTTTTTCCCCCAAAAAAACACCTGCGGGGAAAGACAAAATTTCTGATTCAAATTTTAAGTGCAAGGTTTCCTCTATCAACAAAGCTGGCTGGGGGGGAAAATTTGAAAAAACACTTTCTTTTAAAAAATATATTTGGGAAAAAAAACTGTTTTTTTTTTTGCAACCTAAAAATAAAACCCCGGTTTACGACAAAAATTGCTGTATTGAAATGTAAGGGGCAAGGGGCCTCTATCAAAAAAGGGGGCCCCCCCAAAAATGAAAAAACCCCGTAAACTGAAATGTATATGGATAATATACGGTATTTTTTTTCAACCCAAAAATAAACCTTTCGGGGACGACAAAATTTCTGTAAATTTAAAAAGTAAGTGCAAGGTGCCTCTAACAACAAAGCTGGCCTGCCCAAATCTAAAAAAAAAACCTATCTGAAATGTATACGGGTAATAAAAGTAAATTTTTTTTTCCCCAAAAAAACCCTGTGGTGAAAAAAGAAATTTCCCGTTTGAAATTTTAGTGCAAGGTGGGCCCCTTCCCAAAAAAGCCAACTGGGCAAAAGTGAAAAAACACCTATCGAAATTTTTTACTGTTTAAAAAAAGTGGGGTTTTTTTCACCTAACAAACAAACCTGCAATTACTGGAAAAAAGGGTCTGTACCTAATAAAAAGTTTTATGCTCCCCCAAAATACAATTAAAAATTTTCAACAGAAAAAATTTTTTAATAAAAAGCCATTGCAATGAAAAGTCTAAACAAAAATCCCCCCGCTGGGAAATATAACCACTATCCTTTAAAGAAAACTTGTCTGTGATCGCCCCGCCCCCCCCCTTTGGCCCCCCCCCCCCCCCCCCCGCTCCCTCCCCGTGCTTTAACAGGGGTAGATGCTCCTTTTACAATTCTCAAACCCCAACTACCCCAAAAAATCTGCCATTTTCAAAACCCACCTTTAAATTTTTAAAGTTCCAGTAAAAGAAATGCTTTCTCTGTTAACAAATAAACAATTTTGCTGACTGTTTTTCTGACGTTTGGACAGAGGCAGAGCGCACGTCCACTCCTAAGAGGGCCGACCAAAACTGATTAATGAAAAAGGAAGGGGCCTTTTCTATTAAAACGAGGTCAAGTGAAATTTTTTAGCCAATTCCCCAAACCCTAAAACAATCCCCCCTTCCCTTTACGTCCCCACACACAGCTCACCCTGCCTATTCCTAAGTGGGTTTGCGGCCGCCAAAATGACAAAAAAGCCTGAAAAATTGGCCCCCAAAATTTTTTAAATTAGCACAGATTTTAACCTAAAAATTTTCGCGTGAAATTTAAAAAAAAACCGAACAAAATTAAAAAAACCTGCCCATTCCAAAATTTGTCGATAATAATCGGTCCCAAAACTAATTATTATAAAGAAATAAATAAAAAATTGGCCCTTTAATAATGTCTGTTTTTGGGTTTAAGAACAGTAAAAGCCCAAAAATTTACCCAAAAGTTTTTGAATTTGGGGCCCCCCTGGGAAACCTAAAACGTCTAGGGAAAAAAAATTTGGGGGATGGGTTTAAACGGCCTCTACTTGCGCCAAAAAAGCCTCGAAACTTCCCAAAAAAAACCCTACAACCTCTGGGGGGAAAATTTGGGTACCGAAATTTTCCCAAACCTAACCCCAAAAAACCCAAAAATAATAATAATTCTAACCCTCACCCCTATACCTAAAAAGAAACTCCCAAACCCCTAGGGCCTTTTAAAAGGGAAATTTTAAATTTTTGACAGCAACAAATTTTAAATGCAAGGTTCCTCTAATCAAAAAAGCTGGGCTGGGGGAAAAGTGAAAAAACACCTAAACCCAAAAAGGGATACAGATAATTAAAAAGTATTTTTTTCACCCCAAAAATAAAACCTTTCGGGGGCGACAAAAATTTCTGTTTAATTTAAAAATAAAATGAAAAGGGGCCCTCTAACAAAAAAAGCGGCCTGCCCCAAAAAAATGAAAAAACACCCTAACGAAATGAAAACGGAAAAAAAAAACGGGATAAAATTTTTCACCAAAAAAAACCCCTGCGGTTTACGAAAAAAAATTTCTGTATTCAAAATTTTAAATTTCAAGGTGGGCCCCATCCCCCAAAAAAGCGGACTGGGCAAAAGGGGAAAAAACAAAGTTAACTAAAATTATACGGGGTTTAAAAAACGTATTTTTTGCACCTAAAAATAAACCTGGGGGTGACAACAAAATTTCTTTTATTGAAATGTAAGGGCAAAAGGGGCCTCTAAAAAAAAAAAGCTGGCCTGCCCAAAAAGTGAAAAAAAAACCCCATCTAAATTTAAACGGATAATAAACGGTATTTTTTATACTTAAAAAATTTCACCCCGCGGTTTACGACCCAAAAATTTCTGAATTTAAAAAATTTTGGGGCAAGGTTTCCTCTATCAACAAAGCGGAACCCGGGGAAAAGTGAAAAAACACCTAACTGGGAAAAGTTAAAACGGATAAAAAAATTTGGGGTTTTTTCACCTAAAAAAAATAAACCTGCAATTACTTTGGGAAAAGATCCCTTTTTCCTAATTTAAGTTTCCCGGCTGCCCAACATAAAAGTAATATTTTTAACAGAAAACGTTTTAAAAAAAAAGCCAGGGAATGCAAAAAGTCTAAATAAGTCTCAGCTGCACTATATCCACTATCCTTTTAAAAAAAGCTGGCTGCGATATAATAAAAATTTTGCCAAATTTTTTTAAACCCAAATTTTTCGGGTTGAACTAAAAAATCCGATCAACATAAAAACCGTGCCGATTTCAACTTTGTCGATAATAATCGCTCAACACTAATTATTATATGAAATAAATAAATATTGCTTGAATAAGTGTCTGTTTGGTTCAAGAACAGTACAGCCAAACTTCACCAAATGTTATGAATTTAGGTCACCCGGAATCCTAAGAACGTCTAGGGAAAAATTCTGCATGGGTTATCTGGCCTCTAGCTTGCAGCCAAATGCCTCGAAACTTCCAAAAAACACCACTACACCTCTGGGAGGAAAATCTTGGGTACCGAAATTCCAATCCTAACCCAAACTCCAATAATAATAATAATTCTAACCCTCACCCCTATACCTAAACGAGCTCCATCCCCTAGCCTTGTAATGTACTTTTAGAGTCACTTTGGTCACTGAAACTGAATGGTCCATGAACTATTCCTCTTTAGGATATGGGAAAAAGGACCTATGGCACACTGGGATGTAACAGATCACTGGAAACCATGATCTGCTCTGTCCCAGTGTGAGCAAAATCTTTTTTTCTCATATTCTGGTTTTGATATATCGGCAGATTTCCTGGAGGTTATTCTAAGCTGCTTCACAGTAATACCCTAACCCCAATCCTGACCTAGCCCTGAGTCCAACACTAATGCTTGGCCTAACTCTAACCTCAACTTTAACCCTAATTCAATCTTAATTCCAAACTTAATTCCAACCCTAACCCCAACTCCAACCCTAACCCCACTAATCCAACCCTATGTCTTTCCCTAATTCCAAAACAAACTCTAACCCCAACTCTGACTCGAAGGCCTCGTTCACACGGCTTAAAATGGGCCGTATTTCGGTCCGTAATTACGCGCCGGAGTGCGCCTATTACGGGCCGAAAACGTCCCATTCATTACGGTAATTCACAGTTCTCATAGAGAACTATGGATTACGTCTCCTCTACCCACCCGGCGAAGCCGCCGGGCGGGGAGATAATTGACAGGTCACTTTCTAGCGGCGTATACGCGCCGCTCGCAGTGATTGTCTATGGGCCGGCGAAGTGCCGGCCCCCCGACCTCCCTCCCCTGCTCCCGCCCCGCCCCCGGTCACACGGCGTAATTGCGGGGCGTAATTACGCCCTGCAAATACACCGTGTGAACCTAGCCTAACATTAATTTCAGAACTAATTCTAACCCTAACTCCAACCCTACCCTAACTTGGGCTTAGAGTTCGGGTAACGATTAGCGTTAGGGACAATTTTTCTGTGATTTTCCCTACCCTTAACTCCAACCCTAACTGTAAACGTAAATTAGGATTAGGGTAGGGTTAGGGCCAACCTTAATCTTAACCCTAATACTAAAATGGCGAAAGCAAGAACAAAACCAGCTAAACTGCTTGCTGAAATCCACAAAGGAAGTATGGAAAAAGCAATGGACAACATTTGAGCTACCGTAAATGGAAAATAAAATGATGTCCAGCTTCAAAATAAATACAGAAGCGCTAAGTTTTTATACCTGTCACCAATAAGGCTGAAGTTTTTATTTTATTTGAAGCTGAACATAATTTTCTTAACCCTAAAATGGATTTAGGGTTAATGTTAGGGTAGGCTTAAGGATGGGGTTAGGGATCATTCTTTCCAAGATATCAAAATTTTCCTTAACCCTTAGTTATGGCTGTGATTTTACAATTTTCCTTAACCATGACCTTAATCCTAACGCTAACCCAAATCCTAACCCTAGTCTTAGGGATGATTTTCCCATGCATTCCACCAAAATTCAGTTCAGACCAACCCTAATCCAAAGCACAACACTAAAATAAACATGTACAAATGAAAATGGTTTGTAACAGCTATGTAGTTATTAAAGCAAAAAAGCATAGCTAATAGAATGAGGGGATAGAAAAACTGAAAAAAAAATCTTGAGACCAATATTTGCTTTGTCCCTACTAGACTTAGGAGAAAACACATTGTAGGTTATATACAAAGACTAAAGAAGCCGTATATGCCCCTTTAAAAATTCACTGCCACTTTTGAAAGACCATGCGTGGGTGAGAGCATGAAGGCCTTTACCCTAACCTCAATGAAATGTCAAATACTGTATAAAACTGAATTTATGCAACCTAGCCAACAATATGGTATTAGTAATAGTAATGTATAGAATAGAATAATTTTGTTTTTGTCTGTCATATGGATTGTAAAAATTTCTGTCTGCATCTAGTAATTTCATGTGCAAAAATGTGTTGCCCAGGCATAAAGGGAGGGATAACCATCATTTAAGAGCTTCAGTAATCCCAAACTATGAACAGAATGCTGGGAAGCCATATATGCAGGCTTTACTCACAGACAAGGCAACATATTATACCATATGCAGCTGCATACATGTCACAAGCCCAGGTAAGACCCAACCTACTATAAAGGAGCATAGATAAGTGGTAATCAATAGCCTAACAACAGCTATAGAAAATACACTAATGAAGGATACACAGCATTGTTCACTCCAGGTTTGGGAAACAGAATCACAGTGGGCCCTTTTATGCTTTAACTTCTTTCATCCACTCTATGTACAGGCTGAAAATAATAAACTATGAACACCTATTACGATAAACAACCAATCAACATTGACTAATGGGTAAACATACACATGTATACCAAATATCTCCACATTGGACTCATTACAATATATTATATAAAGGCTTTATTTAATCACTTTGTAATAAAATAACATAAAACACGTCAAAAATGTAGTGCTACACACCGACAGGAAATCCTACCATAGAATAGGCAGTCACCAGTAGATCACATAATATTATTAAATGGCTACACACAGTATATAAAAGGTCACATAAAAAAGAAATTACATATACCAAAATAGATTGTAATATAATATTCCCTATAAAATCACCATAAAGTTTAAAAAGGTACTCCCGTTTTATAGATTAGTTTAAAACATGTAGGAAAAGGTTGTTGTTCTGATTTTGCTTCTCTTCAGAGTTAGGAGCTGCTCTTATCTACTGCTTTTGCACACAGGCTTCCCTAGTTACCGTCAACCAGGAGCGTAACTAGAGAAGCCTGGGCCCCATAGCAAACTTTTGGATGGGACCCTCCCTCCCGCCTCCCTAACCACAAACATTTACCGGCACTTCTTAAATCCTGCAGTTACTAGATAATACAAGCAGTAAATATCTAACCATAGATACCACCATCATACTGCTACCAAACAAATCCACTATACCAAGACCAACATTACTAATAACTAATACTACATAAGGATCCGATTATAGTGCCAGAACACGACCAAATAGTGACTGAATAATACATCTATACTATTACTGAATAAAGATCAATATTACCTCCATATAGTGGTACGCACCAGTGTACACAGGTGCCCTACAGACTGTATATTACCTCCATGCAGCAACTAAGGTAGGTACAGTACTGTGATGAGGAACTCCCAGCCATAAAATCAAGACACTTTATTGAATGGCGTCTCACAGAGCCCGGCCACTGCCGGAACACCCATACAGGGTGAGGGAAAGCGCTGTTTTTTGCACACCTTAGTTTGATGCCGTACCCGGCCTCTTATTTTTGCATGCATTGACTGCTGTTCCACCTGGGAACCGTGAGTAAAACAATCCAGGTGTATGAGGCGTTTCCTTTTGCTGCATTTGGGGCTGAACCACATTTTAAGCCCTTCTATTTATATCATAATGCCAGCTTTTGCTAGAGGCTTTATGTAATACATTGAATCATAGCCTCTTTATTCCCCTTTTTTTTGGTCTCCGCTATCTTCATCATCCCTGATGCGATTTCTGGAGAATCCAAACATGTTGGGAAAGGGACCAATAGGTTATTTATAGGGTTAGTGTTTGCAGGGTCAGGCTCCTGCCAGGACCGCCCTTATTGGGGCGACACTCCTGTTACTGTTGGTAGGCTAGGGCTTAATAGCTCCTGCCACTTGAGGGTCTTGATAGGGATCTAGTTTTGTCTTTCCCATTAGGTGAGCCTTCTCTAGTATTGTTGTTATGTATAGGGCGCTTTTTTGAGCGTATTTTACATTGATTTATTAAAAGTTAAGTTTTATAGCCTTCTTCCTCTATACGGTTTCTTGCATTGTTTGGCTTTGAGGATTCCTCTAGTGTTCATGTTCCTGGTGATTATTCTAGTGTATCTGTTATATTTTATATTGACAGTTAAAACGGATCATGCTATAAAACCTATGGTGTTCTCAAAGGAACATTAAACTATTGCAAGTACCCTGCAGCAAGGGGGGGTAACAACAACTGTATGAATTTTCTATATTCTTGAGCGTTCTTTTGGTTCTTCTATAGGTATTCTTATAAAATCTGCCAATAAACATTGTCCCATGTTCATGTTCCATAAGTTTTATTAAAGGAGTTCTTCACTATCTCTAGTTGTAATGCTCTGTCCGGATGATGAGGATTTCTAGTTGGATTCCATGCCGATTTTGCCTAGAAATCCTCATTGAAAAATGAAAGAAAATTATTCCCATTTACCTTAAAAGAAAATATTTGTTCATACAACGCATATTATTGCGACAGGCAGTTTTCGAAACTGACACATTGTCAAAAACATGCTCATTCTTTGGTCATATTCCACATGGAAAATCTGTGGAAATTTACAACTGATGTCAATGGGATTGCAAATTCCTCATGCAATACGCATACATGTATTGCATGTAGTTTTATCGTGAATCCGCGTCCAAAACCAATAGGCATGAATTTCATACTGAAACCCGCCTGTGAAACCAAATCCAAAAATACCTCTAAATTTGCATGAGATAAACATGTACTTTAGTAAAAAATACTTGTTAAAAATGTGCGTGAACATCCCCTTAGAAGGGTACACAAACTGATCACTTCTGGAACCCCCAGTGATGTTTGAAAAGTTTCAGCCCTTCAACAGTCATATTTCTCAGTTAGTTAGTGTAGCATTCATCAGTATGTATGAAAGTATTTCACAGTACTTGTGTGCGGTTGTAAGACACATTTATGCTCCAAAAAGTGGTGCAATAATGTGTTTGCACCAAAATGTGTTTCAGCCTCGCCACTACAAAATTGGTATGGATTAGTCTGATAGTTCTACGCCACGTTTTGTCGTGACATGTTCATAAATGTGGTGCGCTGTATGAATCTGGCACGATACGCCCCGTAGAATTAGTGCATACAAAAGTGTCGGGCCTGGCACTGCATGCACCAGATTTTGGGGTGCAACTGTTCATACATCTGTCAGACAGGTTTTATAGTCTCAAATCACGCCAAATTTTGGCAACCCCGTTCATACATGTTGCCTTAATGGGGACATGTATGAAAACTTGCGCCGCCTCATCATCATCTTTAGATTAGGGTAGCATCCGACAATATGTATGAAAGTGTCAGAATTTGTCTCAACCCCGCAACTTTGAAATTAGTATGGATTGGTGCAACAGTTTTGCACCACATTTTGTTGTGACACATTCATAAATGTTGTGTGTCATGCGAATCTGGCACAAAACACTCCCCTTAGAGCTGGCACATATAAAAGTGTCAGGTCTGTCGTAGCATGCATAGGACAGTTCATATATCTGAGCTGCAACAGGTTTTTTGGCCCTAAGGGCCACATGTATGAACCTGTTTAGGTCAAAAACTCACTTTTTTGCCCATAGGTTACTATGGGCAAAAGAGTGCGTTTTAGACCTAAACAGTTTCATACATGTTTTATTTCCCAGCAGCGCCACAATTAGTGAAATCAAGCATTACAAAGTGCACCTTCAAAGCAAAAGAGTGTCTGTGCAATTCAGTAAAGTTTTTTGTCCTCCAGAGTGTGAGATGCTCTTTTTAAGACTTGGCCTCTCTGGTCAATTTAGAATGAGAATCCTAAACCTGGGGGGCACTTATAGGGTAATAAGATGGGTTTTCTAAAATGGACAAAGTCTCTAAGGAAATATTCTCCCCTAGAAATAGTCAAATGATAAAAGCACACGTTTTTTATATTATTGGTATTCGTCTTCAAAATCACAACTTATTCATGGGCACCAGATCCAGAGCAATTTGAATCAGAAGACAGCTCTCTGTAGTGTAAACAGTTTAAGGATTTTATGTAAGCCTTATGTGTACTTATTTACAAGGCAAGGTTTATATATAACAAAGCCATTTTTCAAGCTGAAAAGGCATAGAGAAAAACATTATACCTATTGAAGAAATCATAGAGATCATAAAGTACACATAAGTCTGGCCTCTGGTACTAATTACATGTTGCATATAATATCAAAATAACAACATCCAACGTTCATTTTACTCCATTATACAGTCAAAAGACAACTGAACACAAAGTGAAGTTGACATTTTCCTAAGGTAGGTATTGTTCATAACAAGCAGTGGATACTTGTTAGAAGTAATGCTTGTAGAGGAGACAATTTCTAATATATGGTGACACTACATGGTGAGGCATAGATTTCTTGTGGCTTCAAAGTAAGAAACTGCTGGACCTCAATGTACTTCTGCACAGCCTCTATGCATTCAGGGCCTTTAAAGGGGTTTTAACACCATGCACTTTCACAGAGCCACAGTTTTAGACTCAGACTTTCTTGTCAGGCCGCGGGTGGGTCTATAGCAGTGATTGGCATATCACTAGTTTCAGTTAAAGTGACACGACTGCAGAAGATCTATAAAGTGTAGTAGACAAAACTACAGCGCTCTA
>JAODAL010064237.1:0-18832 GCA_025379985.1 Phyllomedusa bahiana
GGGGGCCCCTGGTTTACAAAAAGGGGGCCCCTGACCACAAAGGGGGACCCTGACTACAAAGGGGGGCCCTGAATACCTAAAGGGGGCCCGGGTTTCAAAAAGGGGGGCCCCTCTTCAAAAGGGGGCCCCTGGCTATTAAAGGGGGGCCCTTGACTACTAAAGAGGGGCCCGATAAAAAAGAGGGGCCCTGGCTAAAAAAGGGGGCCTGGTACTAAAGGGGGGCCCTGACTCCCTGAGGGGGGCCCTGACTACCTAAAAGGGGGCCCTGGCAAACTAAGGGGGCCCCCCTGGCTTCATAAAGGGGTCTGAAAAGGGGGGGCCCTGACTACTAAAGGGGTGGGCCCTGATTTAAAAAAGGGGGTCCGACAAAAAAGGGGGTCCTGACTCTAAAAGGGCCCCGGGCTAACTAAGGGGGCCCCCTGTTTAAAACTAAGGGGGGCCCGGGATTAACCTTAAGGATCCCCCGACTAACAAAGGGGGCCCGACTACCAAAAGGGGGGGGCCCCTGACTATTTAAATACTAAAGGGGGCCCTACAACTAGCAAAAGGGGGGCCCTGACTTCCTGCGCACTAGCTACAAGGGGGGGGGGGGCCTGACTTACTGCACTCAGCTAAGGAGCCCCTAACTCCCTGTATACTACCAAAAAAAAAAAGGAGACCCCCTAAATGCCTGATACTATCTAAGTAGGCCTTAATGCCTGTATACTAAAAAAAGGGAAACCCCCCAAACCCTGCCTTATATACCTAGGGGGCTTTCCACGGCCCCAAAACTGCAAAAAAACCGCATGTGTGAAAGCACCCTAAAGGAGGCCCAAACTGCCTGCATACTACTTCAGGGGAAAGCCCCAAACTCTGCCTGTATACTACATAAAGGGGTCCTAACTGCTTGCAGCCTATATAAAGGGACCCGAACTACCTACAGCTTTCCTAACTGGGGGAAACCTCCTACCTACAGCCTAACTAAATTATTGGGACTCACCAACAACCTAACCTACAGTCTACCCTAACTGGGGTCCACCAAACCTAACTGTAGACAATCTACTTTCCTAACTAGGGCCTATGCTTATCTACCTGAGGATTTTTACCTACCCACGCCATTAGCTTAGGTACCCACCATCCTGCCCTGGGTCTGCCTACTAAATTATCCGCGAGGGTCTACCTACTTAAGATAGGAGCTATCAATTAACTGTACCTTGCCCATTTGGGCCTACCTACCTAGGTCTTGTCTACTACCTGGTAATATAATGGAGAGGCAGCAGCCATAGTGTAGCATTATCTCAAGGGGTTAGTCCTCTCACCTCCCCACCCTCCAACCCCTTGGGCAGTTTGTACAGCAGGTCGAAGGGTAGATAGATGCTGGAAAATTGATGATTCTAAGATATTTTGTGTAAATTCCTGCAGGGATGAGTTGTGGGCCGGGACAAGGTCCATCCTGGCGTGGTGGAACGAGCCAAAGAAAAGGGAATAAAGAACGACTCATGAGAGAACGACTCTTTCAGATATCTACGTCTCCCGGTGAGTCCCTGATGTCAAGGGTTAAGTTACTTCTATACTGGATTCATGCTGTATTCCACTGTAAATGTGATGTTAACCCAGCTGGTGTCTGAACCTCTATGTGGTCTCTAATTGGCAGTGTTGTAGTGTTAACCTGAGCTGGGGTGTCTGACCTCTATGTTGGTCTCTATAGGGGTGATGGTTGTAGGGTATATCATGACCTGGTGTTTGACCTCTATTGGTCTCTATAATGGCGGTGTTGTAGTTATACCTGAACCTTGTAATCTGACCACTATGTGGGTCTCCTATATGGCATTGGTTGTAGGTTATAAAACATGTAGCCGGTTCTCTGACCACTAATCTAGTCCTCTATATGGCGTGTTGTAGTGTTTATACCTGAGCTGGTGTCTGACCTCTATGTCTTCTCTATATGTGGTGTTGTTAGGTTATACCTGAGCTGTTTCTGACCTCTATGTGTCTCCTATATGGCAGTGTTGTAGTATACCTGAGCTGGTGTCTGAACCTCTATGTGGTCTCTACATGGCAGTGTTGTAGTTATACCTTGAGCTGGTTTCCTGACCTCTATGTGGTCCTCTATATTCAGTGCTGTAAGGGTTATAACCTGAGCTGGTGTCTACCTCTAAGTGGTCTCAATATGGCGGTGTTTGTAGGTTAATACCTGAGGCTGGTGTCTGACTCTCCTATGTGGTCTCTATATGACATGTTGTAATGTGCGAATATAGTGGCAGCAGCGTAAACACTTGTCCCTGATGGTAAGAGTGAGGGAACCCTACCCCGTGAAAGGAGTTACACTTGTACTTTCTTGCTTGTGTTTATTTTTAGAGGTGGTAGTGTGTGACCAAGGAAACATTGTGGGGGATAGTGTATGTGGGTGGAGCAGGCCCGCCATTAGGGGGGTACAGATACAGTGTATGGGGCCCGGCCGGCCTGTGAATCGAAGGAGGGCCGCTCTCAGTATCCGCGGCAGGTACGCTCCCCGATGCTTCACAGCAATGTAGAAGCAATAGGCAATAAGCCTGTTCCACTACCATGTCCAGTGTTTATTGCCTTCAAATATGGGAGGTGGGGGTTATTTGAGTTGGGGCTCACCACATTACAGGGCCGTGCTCCCGCGCCTCCGTGTCCCAGCTACACCCGCCTCAGTAGGTGTAACATAGCTAGGCAATTTCAGTGTAACTTACTCTCCTCCTCCGTGCGTGACAGGAGCAAAACCGGGCCCTCTCCTCACCTCTGACCGCCGCCGCATCCGCAGACTCCGCCCACAAGGCAGAGGACTCTCTATTTTTAATCGACAATCCCACCCAGCGGGAGGAAGGACCACTTGGGCGTAGTCTCGTGCGATGCGGCGCGGACAGAGTGGAGGAGGGGCCCCGGCTGCTTCCTTCACACCACGGAGGAGGAGAGTAAGTTAACTGAATTTGCCTAGCTATGTATGTACACCTACTGAGCGGCGCGCAGCTGGGACAACGGAGGCGGAGCATGGGCCGCCTGAATGTGTGGCGGGCGCTCACTCAAAACCAACCCTCTTTCACGCTGTGGGGCCCCCTGGAAAAGCCCCCCACCCTCTCTTCAGAGCGCTGGGGGCCCCACTCAAAACCACCGCCTCTCTCAGCGCTGAGGGGCCCCTGGAAATGCCCCCCCCTCTCTTTCAGCGCTGTTGTGGCCCCACGTCAAAGCCCCCTCCCCCTCGTCAGCCTGTGGGGCCCCCTGAAAAGCCCCCCCTCTCTCTTCATTCTGTGGGGCAGCATTCAAAGTCGCCCCCCCCTCTTCACGTCTGTGTGGCCCCACTCAAAGCCTCGCCCCTCTCTTCAGCGCTGTGGGGGCCGCCTGAAGAAAGAAGCCCCCCCCCCACTCCTTCACGCTGTGGGCCCCTGGCAGAAGCCCCCTCCAATCAGATGGGGCACCTCTCGAAGCCCCCCCTCCAGCCATGTTGGGGTCTCATGAGGCCTGGGGTGAGAGGGGCCCCCAGATTGCACACTGGGGGGCATTGAGCAGTGCCCGCAACATGAATTGGAGAGAGGAGGGCTGTGACAAGAGGTGGTCCCCACCAACGGCTGAGGGGGACCTCATTCATCTATCTCGGGCCCAGCATACAAGCATCATACGTTTAAAATAGGGGCCTTCAATCTGCTCAACAGAGAACCTGGCGCCCCTCCGTGTCTTAGTTCGCCATCAATAGCTTCACATAGAGGGGGGGCTACAGAGAATCTCCACATGGCTAGGGGGGGGCTAGAGGAATAGAATCTCCCACATGGCTGAGGGGGGTCTAGAGGAGATCTCCACAATGGCTAGGGGGGGGGGCTATAGGAGCAACTCCACATGGCTAGGGGGGGCTAGAGGGGAGAGAAATCTCCACATGGCTAGGGGGGGGCTAGAGGAGAAACTCCACATGCTAGGGGGGGCTAGAGGAGAATCTCCACATGGCTAGGTGGGTGGCTAGAGGAGGAAGAAATTCTCCACATGCTAGGGGGGGCTATAGAGGAAAAAGAATCCTCCACATGGCTAGGGGGGGCTAGAGGAGAATCTACCACATGGGCTAGGGTGGGCTAGAGGAAAACTCCACATGGTGGGTGAGATGGGGGCCCCACTCAAGTTTTCCCACTACCTACCTACCTGCTATCTACCAATGGTGGCCTCCCGCTAACTACCTTCCGGGGCTAACTATCATCTTCGGGAGCCCGCTAGCAAACTATCTATCTTTCGGGAGCCCGCTAGCTAACTATCTATCTTCAGGAGCCCCGCTAGCTACCATATCTATCTTCGGGAGCCCGCTATCTACCTATAATCTTCGGGAGCCCGCTAGCTACAACTTTACTTCGGAGCGCCCCGCTACTAGCTTCATACTTCGTGGGAAGCCCCTCTAGCTAGCTATCTATCTTCGGGGAGCCCGCTAGCTAGCTATCTATCCTCGGGGAGCCCGCTATCTAGCTACTATCTCTTGCGGGGAGCCCGCTACTTACTATCTATCTTCGGGAACCCGCTAGCTAGCTATCTATCTTCGGGGGAGCCCCGCTAACGCTACTAGCTAGCTATCTTTCGGGACCCGCTAGCTAGCTTCTATCTCGGGAGCCCGCTAGCTAGCTATCTATCTTCGTGTAGCCCCTACTAGCTATCTAACTACGGGGAGCCGCGCTAGCTACGATCTATCTACCGGGGAGCCCGCTAGCTATCTATCATCTACGGGGAGCCCCGCTACTAGCTATCTATTCTACGGGGAGCCCGCTAGCCTAGCTAATCAATCTACGGGGAGCCCGCTAGCTTAGCATCTAATCTACGGGAGACCCGCTAGCTAGCTATCTATCTTCGCGAGCCCGCTAGCTAGCTATCTATCTAACTGGGGAGCCCGCTAGCTACTATCTATCTAGGGGAGCCCGCTAGCTAGCTATCTATCTAAGCGGGGAGCACACTAGCTGAGCAATCGTATCTACGTACGGGGAGCCCGCTAGCTAGCTATCTATCTAATCTATCTAACGGGGAGCCCGTAGCTAGCTATCTAGTCTACGGAGCCCGCTAGCTAGCTATCTAATCTACGGGGAGCCCGCTAGCCTAGCTATCCGTATCTACGGGATCCTCGCTAGCTAGCAATCTATCTACGGGAGTCCCGCTAGCTTCAATCAATCTACGTGGAGACCCGCTAGCTAGCTATCAATCTACGGATCCCGCTAGCTAGCTATCTATCTAACGGGAGTAGCCCCTGCTAGCTAGCTATCTATCTAACGGGGAGCCCGCTATCTAGCTATCTATCTACGGGTGAGCCCGCTAGCTAGCTATCTATCTAACGGGGAGGCCCCATAGCTACTATCATCAACTGGGGAGCCGCTATCTATCTATCTATCTACGGGGAGCCCGCTAGCAGCTATCTCTATCTACGGAAGCCCGCTAGCTAGCTATCTATCACGGGGAGCCCGCTAGCTATCTATCTATCTAACGGAGCCCTGCTAGCTAGCTATTCTATCAACGGGGATCCCGCTAAGCTACTATCTATCTACGGGAGCCCCGCTAGCTAGCTATCTATCTACGGGAGCCCGCTAGCTAGCTAACTATCTACGGGGATCCGCTAGCTAGCAAATGTCTTCAACGGGGAGCCCGCTAGCAAGCTATCAAATCTACGGGGAGAGCCCCGTAGCTACGTGATCCTATCGAACGGGAGCCCGCTAGCTAGCTATCTATCTACTGGATCCCGGCTAGCTAGCTATCTATCTTAACGGTGAGCCCGCTAGCTAGCTATCATCCTACGGGGGAGCCCGGCTAGCTAGCTATTATCTACGGGGAGCCCCGCTACTACTATCATATCTTACGGGGAGCCCGCTAGCTAGCAACTATCTAACGGGGATCCCGCTAAGCTTGTAGCTATCTATCTACTGGGGGAGCCCGCTAGCTAGCTATCTATCTACGGGTAGCCCGCTAGCATAGCTAACTATCTACGTGGAGCCCGCTTAGCTAGCTAACCTATCCTACGGGGAGCCCGCTAGTCTAGCAATCTCGACTACGGGGAGCCCGCTAGCTAGCTATCTATCTACGGGGATGCCCGCTAGCTAGCTACTATCTAAAGGGGAGTCCCGCTAGCTAGCTATCTAACTACGGCAGCCCGCTAGCTTAGCTATCTATCTACTGGGAGCCCGCTAGGCTAGCTATCTATCTACGGGGAAGCCCGCTACTAGCTATCTATCTAACGGGGAGCCCGCATAGCCTAGCTATCTATCTACGGGGAGCCCGCTATGCAGCTATCTATCTACTCTATCTACGGGGAGCCCGATAAAAACTAGCTATCTAAGTCCTAGCGGGGAGCCCGCAAGCTAGCTATCAATCTTACGGGGACCCCGCTAGCTAGCTATCTATCTACGGGAGCCCTGCTAGCTAGCATATCTATCTACGGGAGGCCCACTAGCTAGCTAACTATCTACCGGGAGCCCCGCTATCTAGCTATCTATCTACGGGGATCCCCGCTAGCTAGCTATCTATTCCTACGGGGGAGCCCCGCTAGCTAGCTATATATCTCGGGGAGCGTGCTAGCTAGCTATCTATCTACGGGGAGCCCGCTAGCTAGCTATCTATCTACTGGGGAGGCCCGCTCGCTAACCTATTCTATCTATCTTTCTCTCGGGAGCACATCTACTACACTACTACGGGAAGGTCCCCCTATATAACTAACTCATTTATGGGGTAGATATACCTAACTACCAGGGCACTAAGGGGGTAATTATTACCTTTTTGGGCACTATTGATTGGGGAGTTTTTACATAGGGAAACATAGGTGGGAGGATGATAAAAGAGTGAGAGTCCTCAGTGTTTGTATTGTAAATTCTGCCAGGGATGATGGGTGCCCGGGAGCGGTCTGGAATCTGGATGGAGTAAGAAAAGGAAACGTGAAAAACACATCAGAAAAGATGTCACCTTGAGTCACTAAAATGAAACTGCACTTGTGCACTTGTATCTACCCACTAATAATATGGTCCACTGTATGGAGGTAATTATTGGCTTATATTTAAGTAACATTAACAGTAATATTATTTAAGTCTCTCTATGGTGGATATATGTAGGTGATGATGTTGGTGAATATTTTGGTTTTGTGTAATTGATTAATGTATTTATTGTCTGGTAACTGGTTGGTCAGTAACATTATAGTGGTGAGATACAGTGATCATTGGCGGTTTTACGCTGGCCCTTGTATTACATACTGTGACTTCGCACAATATAAAAAACTGTACTTTGTAACCATCCAACAAGTACTGAATCCAAAATGCATTTTATTTTTTGTTGATGGACTGGTAGGGGCGGGGTTTGATAGGGGGCAAAGTTGGGTTAGAACGGGGAGGCCCCCGATCTTCAGAGCTGGTTGGCGTCCCTGGTTAGAGATATTGTAATGTTGTGTGAGGGGGATATGTATGTGGGTGGAGGGGATATTGTATGTGGGTGGGGGAGGATATTGTATGGAGGGTGGAGGGGATATTGTATGTGGGTGGAGGGGGATTATTGTACGTATGTGGGTGGAGGGGGATATGGATTGAGTCTACTTATAGCCCCTGGTGTCTATGATATGTTTAGACGACATAAGTGTGAGATAGACAGATCTTGTGACTCACTTGCTATGGTACTACACCAATACAGTTCTTTTTTTTGCACACTGTTTTATGTGGTAAAATGGGCGCAATTATGTCCGAGAGGTGCCCCGATAATATTTTCATGTTTACAGTAGGGTGGGCCCCCCCAAGATCAACTCCCCAGTGAGCCCCAGACCCCCCCCAGTCCGACACTGACCAGAGGTGTAGCTATAGGGGGTGCAGTGGTAGCTGTCGTTACTGGCTTCTGCAGCCTGAGGGGGCCCAAAAGCCCTTCTGCCACATTAGAAGACACCAGTATTGTAAATGGCACATTGTAGCTGTGGGCCTCATTTCACTTTTGCACTAGGGCCCAAGAGTTTGAAGTTACGGCTTTGATGACAACACTGATTTAACATGGCAGTCAGTGCAAGTGTTCTACAGGCATTTTGGATGCTTATTTAGGGGCAGTAGAGCGTGAAATATGCCCCAAACTAAGCGACAAAAAATGCTGTCTGAACATACTGTAAAAGTGTGGGGACAGTATCTCGGTAATATGAGATTCAAGGGAGCATATAATCATAGGCTCCTGGAGGTACAGTGTGGGCGTATAGCAAGTTATGAGGACTGTATTCTGTATCCTTAAAGGGGTTGTCTCACTACATTAATTTGTCCTGTTTTCTTGGTTTCATTTTTAATTCAGGGCGTCTTACGGCTTCCACTAGGCTGCAGAGATACCAGGTCTGTAGCTATCGCAACCGAGTGCTGTCAGCCTATCAGGATAGATCAAACTGAGTCTGTAGCTATAGCTGACCTGAGGAGCTGATGCAGCCCATATATGAGGGGATATCTGGGAATAGGTAGGACACTGTTAATGGACACATATTGCAAAGTGATTTGTTTTTGCAAGATCTTTAACATAAAAAGCAATCCTTGTAGTGAGACAACCCCTTTAAAGTATGGAATCAGTTTACGCCTGTGGTGCTATTTTTTTATCTCATACGGGCTGGAGGGTACAGTTTAAATTATGACTTGCTCACCTTAAGTGAACCAACCTGAATATATAAGGGGATTGCTTACACAAGCTGTCCAGGATTAGACTGGGTTTGCAGTGAATCTGTGCTAGGCAAGCAAAATACCTTACATTATACCACAAATTTCTATGGTTTTGTAATGCAGTTATTGACTACATCACTTTTAGAGGTGAAAAATATTTTCAACACATTTCAACTACTGGAATCAGACATCCAAAAGCTGCATTGCATAACTAAGGCAATTCCTGATAAAATGCATGCAGTTTTGTAGCTCAGAAATACTAAGGGCGACATGTATGTACAGGGCTGTGCCAGTATTCTGGCGTCCTTTCAGCCCAAAAACTGTGGCAGCCCCATTCACTAGATGTATAATCAGGCGCACTCCAAAATTAGGCGCATTGTCGGGTGCCATGTCGGGTGCAGTGTATTCGGTAATAATCTTTATGTATCTTTAGTTAAATGTTTAAAGCAAAATCAATTAAATTGGAATGCCCCTTTAACACTAAATAGCAGTGATTTAGCATTTGGGCAAACAGGGGAGGCATGCCCTGGCCACAACTATGCTCGGCTATGACATGTGAGCCTATGTTTGTAATAGGAAGAGTACAGAAATCTATTGCCAAACACCTCTGGCAGCGGCTTATCCCCAAAGAGAGCAAAAGAATTGGGCATTGAAATTCAACATCCCAATTCTTCCTTCCAACATTATCTGTTGGGAAGAGTCAAGAGTCCTGACCTCCCCTTATACATATAGATGTGACCACATCACATTCAGGGCCTTCACCGCAGGTATCCATTGAGATACTGGTCCTGCTGAAATCAGCTTGTTCGGCTGACTATTCTGTAATGTGTATGGTAGCTTTAAGGGGTAATCCTGCTGTTCTAATCCCATCAGAGTGCAATAACTTGGTGATATCAATCCTTCACAGTCTCTTATCTTGATGAGGCAATTCCTTTACATTACACAAATGTCATACCTAGAGATGGGCGAATTTCCCGAAATTAGTTTCGTTCACTTCGCCGAATTTCTCGGCAAAAAACATAACCTTCGTTCCGTATTACTTCGGACGAATCGCCTTAAAAAAGAGCAGCTATTTTCCAGGCTGCAAAGAGCCTGCAAGGTGTCTGTAGAACGTTGTGCCAGGCTTAAATATGCAGAGGGAGCTTGGTTTTGGTCTCATACAATGTTGTGTTTTAGTATTACACGCACCATGACTTGCCGCCGCTCTTGAGAAATAGCTTCACTATAAAATTCCCTGGGCACTTAAAAGGGTAAAACTCACCAAAAACTGATAGGGGAATGTAGCCTGATAAAGTCATGGCAGCCGAAAGGCTGGAAAAAACAAGCTGTTGGGCTCCGCAGGTGGCAACATTATGTGACAGAGTGTGTAGGTCAACGGCAGCAGCCACAGCATGGGCATGAGTCAGACAAGAGCACAATGACGATTACTGGAGGTGGCAAAAACAGGAGTAGACCACAGAGTGGGACCAATGGACACTGTGGTAGTCACGGCACAGGCCACAGAGCAGCAGCAAGATGTCAGACAATTGGCACAGTTGACACAGTGTGGTTAGTCACTGGGCAGCAGCCAGCAGCAGCAGCATGAGGTCAGGCAGTTGCACAATGACAAATAGTGTGTATGTCTACGGCAGCAGCCGACAGTGCAGCACAATTAGGTCAGACAAGTGGCACAATGACAGTGTTTAGGTCACTGCAGCAGCCAACAGCAGCAGCATTGCTGTCAGGGCAGGGCACAATGGACAAAGAGTGGTAAGGCCACAGCAAACAGCCACGCAGCAGCATGAGGTCAACAGTGGTGCACAATGACATTCTGGAGTGGCAAAAACAGAGTAGGCCACAGAGTGTGGGACAATGACACAGTTGTTAGGTCACGGCAAGCAGCCACAGGCACATCATGAGGTCAAACTTAGTGCACAATGACACAGTGTGTAGGTCACAGCAAGACATGCCACACATGCACATGAGGTCATGCAAGTGGCACAATGGACAAAGTGTTATGTCCACGGCAGCAGCCACAATGCAGCAGCAATGAGGTCAGACAGTGGCACAATGACAATCTGGGAGGTTGGGCACAAGCAGTGAGTATTCCACAGAGTGGGACAATGAAAATTGTGTAGTCACGGCAGCACCACAGCAGCAGCATGAGTTCAGCATGGCAAAATGACACAGTGTGTAGGTCACGGCAGCACCACAGCAGCAGCAAGAAGCAGACATTGCACAATGACACAGTGAGTAGTTCACGTGCGCAGCCACTCCGAGCGCTGCATGGGTCGACATGGGCACAATGACATTCTGGAGTTGGCCAAAAATCAGGAGTAGGCCACAGAGTGGGACAATGAGCGACAGTGTGTAGTTGCACGGGGGGCTAAAAAAAAAAAAAAAAGCAGCCACAGCAGCAGCATGAAGGTCAGACCAGTGACAATGAAACAGGGTGTAGGTTCACTGCAGCAGCCACAGCAGCAGCATGAGGTCAGCAGGTGGCACAATGACACAGTGTGTAGGGTCACTGCAGCATCCACAGCAAGCTGGCATGAGGTCAGGCATGGGCACAATGACAAAGTTGTAGGTGTCTCGGCAGCAGCCACAAGCAGCAGCATGATGTCAACAGTGCACAATGACATTCTGGAGTGGGCATAAAACAGGAGTAAGGCCACAGAGTGGTACATGACACATTGTGTAGTCACGGCAGCCAAGCCACAGGTCAGCAGCATGGAGGTCAGGCAGTGGCAAATGAACACAGTGAGTAAGGTCACGGCCAAGCAGCCACACAGCAGCATGAGGTCAGACAGTGGCACAATGACACAGTGGTGTAGTCACGGGCAGCATCCCACAGCAGTCAGCATTAGGTCAGACCAGTGGCGACAATGACATTCTGAGGTGCAAAAACAAGGGAGTGAGGCCGCAGAGTGGGACAATGACACACAGTGTGTAGGTCACGTCGCAGCAGCCACGAAAGCGAGCAGCATGAGTGTCTAGGCAGTGGGAAAAAGACACAGTGTGTAGGTCACGGCAGCAGCCACATCAGCAGCATGAGGTCAGACAAATGGCACACAATGACACAGTGTGTAGTCACGGCAGCAGCCACAGCGCAGCATGAGTGTCATGCAGTGGCACGAACACAGTGTGTAGGTCACTCGAGCAGAAGCATGGAGTCAGGCAGTGGCACAATGAACAATCTGGAGGTGTCAAAAAGCAGGATAGGCCACAGAGTGGCACAATGAAACACAGGTGTAGGTACTGTTCAAGGCAGCCACAGCAGCAGCATGAGGTCAGACAGTGGCATCAATGACAATTGTGTAGTCAACTGGCAGCAGCCACATCAGCAGCATTAGGTCGGGCAGTGGCACGACACAGTTTGTAAGGTCCCGGCAGCAGCAGCATGAGGTCAGGCACGTGGCACAATTGACATTCTGGATGGTGGCAAAAACATGAGTAGGCCACAGTAGTGGACAATACACAGTGTGGAGGTCACGGGCAGCAGCCTACACAGCAGCATGAGGTCAGACAGTGGCACAATGACCACAGTGGGGAGTAGGGTTGAAATACGCTTCCCTGGTAAAGATGGTTTGTGGCAGATGGAGAATCTGTCTGCAGATGGTGGCAACAGTCGGGTGCGCAGTCTGACAAGTGGCTGATGCAGGTAGTTTGATCCCAGACTGACGCCTAAGGCATTGGAGTGGAGGTGGAAATCTCTGGCCGATCCACGCCCTGCATTAAATCTTGACAAAGGTCAGATCGTTCCACAATTTCCCGTGACAAGCGGGTTCTCCTTTGTGTAACTATGGCCCCCGCCGCATCTGAACACCCCGCCTCTTGATGCCACACTAGCTGGCCGGGCAGGACAGCTTCTCTCTTCCACCTGCAAACTCGCAAGTTTCGCCCATCACATCCATTTTGGGCTGCCCAGTAGTCCAGCGGATCTTCTAACTGGGGTGCAGAGTGCTTTTTCCAAGTAGCCCACCACCTGTTGGTTCACAGGGTCTGCCCAGGGTCCTCGCAGCTGCTGGCTACTGCCACTCCTCACTAGGCAGGTGAAGAGATAGCGCTCATCCAGTGAACTCCAGACTTGGGTTGTCTGCTGATGGAGCTTGGTACTGTTCCAGACCCCCCCCCCCCCCACCTTCCCGCCGGCAACCAGCGGCAGTTAGTACGTGAGCAGCTGATAGAACCCCCCGGTCAGAACCTGTCCGAGGAGGGACGATGCCGCATCATAGGCAGCGACCAATCTGACTACTGAGGATTTGTCCCTATAGGATTTGAGTTTGTCCTCCTCTTCAATAGCTGGGAAAAAAAGGCTCCCATTTTGGGACCAGTAAGTGAGGGTCAATAGGGTGGAGAGCCAGAAGTCATCCCCTCTGCCGGATGCTGACATATTCTGCTGTCAACTACCAGGCAAATCAGCACTGCTTGCGGGCCATCCTGCAAAGTGACTCCGAGGGGCTCCTGCCTCCATCTCCACTGTATAACAGCCCCGCGGGTCTTGCGGTTCCTCTGCCACGTCTTCCTCAGTCTCCATCTACCTCTGCCAGTCTGCTCACTGCTCTCCTCTCTGTCACTCTGGGTAGAAATCACACTTCATTTCACCAGACAATGCTTCTGCTGCGCAAGTCCTCCACCTGCCTCCCTCCATTTCAGTCCCCACCGCCATATGGCTGCGAGATGTAGTCGCCAAAACGTCTCCAGTCCCCTGCCCAGACAGAATTTTTTTTCAGCATCTGTTTTCCAGGACATGAAGCAGTGAATGATGTTATTCATCCCGTATGGTCCCTGGCGACTGACAAATAACTGGCTCCCCTCGAATGGCCCCTCAACAAACGCAGGTGTCACGGCATGAGCTGCCCTGCGTGACCATCAAAGTTACACAGGGGAGTACTCCTGTCCGCCTGGATCATTGAAAAAATCGTTAATTGGCCTTTCTCTGTTCATACATCGAGGTCCCAACATGTGCAGGCTGGAATTCCAACGGGTGGAAACATCGCATAAAAGAGTGTGTTGGGGGAGGCCTTTCTGCCGGCGCAACTCGAGGGAGGTGTTCCCTGGCCTTTGTAGAATGGATGAAGTGTCATGCACAGTTACCTGGCTCATTTTGTCAGAATACTTCTGAAGGATCGGTCGGAAGACTTCCAAGGAACCTTTTCACAACCAGATTGAAACACACGTGCGCCATGCAGGGCGCATGGACCATTCCCTCCTCGGTGCAAGCGCGGTACGACATGTTCCTCCCATTGTCCGTCAACCATGGTGTCTGATTTGCAGTAGCGCGGAGAAAGTCACAACAATCGAATTCTTGCTGCATGACGCAGAGCAGTTCCTCCCCTGTGTGAACTTCATTCCGCCGAGGCAAGCCAGGTGTAGAAACTGCGTGGACACCGCTGTGCCCTACACATGTGGATGATGGAGCAGTACTTGGTGGAGGCTGAGATGGTGTTTGGACGTGAGGAGGAGAGGCGGTACATTGAGGCGCAAGGAGTCCGCAGTTTGACAACGTGGAGCAGAGAAAGTTGCGTCTCCTGTCACAAGTTGTTGGTGTGTCCTGGGCCGGAAGCACATCACCCAGTGGGCCGTAAAGGACATTTTACTGGGCCCTTACCGTAGTTACGAGAGCTCCAGACGTCCCGAGCTGCCTTGCACCTTGGAAACAAACCAATAAGCTCCAAGGACTGCCCACCTTCTGTTCTACATATGTATGAATTGCTGGTACTATCCTCGCCTTTTTTGGAAAATAAATTATGGCTTGGAACTCTCCATCTCGGCTCGGCACAAGCCATTATTTTTCTCTGAACGGTGGCAGAGTCCCAGCCATATTGGAAAGGGAGGGAACTGCAGTAACCAACACTTGGACGGGACATGGTCAGCTGTTGCACCCTTAGGATGGTTGGATGCATACTGTTTGTCTCTTTGCAATCGCCCGTCGCAGAACGCTTGCTGGCAACCATGATAGCGAGGAGCAAGAGCATCTGGACCGCGGAGATGATGTCAAAGAGACAAACACTCCCTTCTGCAGAGGTGGTGGATCCTTGACTGCTGCAAATGAGCATGCGTGCCACTGGGCGCTGCTCTGCTGTTGCTGCTGCGGGCAGGGATGGACCAAAACATCTGTAGTCCAAACGAATCTCCCAGGCCACTGTTATGGTGGACCTTCATGTGGTGTTTTTGACTCGGCAGGTCCGTGGTCCAACGATAGCTCACTGGCCCGCACGCTTCACTTTCCAGCTTACAGAGTCTACATTATACCGCATATTTTGGCTCCTCCGGTGTCTTAGCAAAGAACTTCTGCCTCACCGCCAAGTAATCGGATTTTACCGCAATGCTCCACACTGAGTGACTCACAACTGCCGCCGCTGCCGGTCGCTGAGGGCCTCTGTCCGTCTAATTTTCTTGGACTGCTGCAAGTCGGGTATTTACGCCTACCGAAGACCGGGCTTGGCTCCTGACTCACAACTGCTGCTATCCTGCTGACTCACGTGTGCACATACGACCCACTTGCTGGCTTGCGCCGCTGCTGACCGCAAGCAGACGCCCTCTTCTCCTGACATGAAGAAGCCCCTTGCGCTCAATCCCGAGCTCCCAAGTGGTGGTCGGCTACATCATCATCTATTTGTGTTTCATCGTCACTGCTGTCCTATCACCGTCCTTGTATGTCAGAGGCTGACCCCTCACAAACATGACCTCCCATTCCACTCTCAACATCTATACTTTGCCGCACTACTGCAGAAGCAGGGGATATTGGCCCCATTTCTTCCGTGCCAAGATAGCTGCTGACTGCCCTCCTCAATTGTTCAATCCTCGCTACATAGTGGCGCTGATGCGAGAACACATGTAGATCTCTGGTGAGGGAACCGGATGGGACAGAGGCGGGTTGAGGGAAGGTGAGGGCCGCTGACCGCTCCCGGGCATGCCAACTAATGGGTTGTGTTTGAACGTTCCACCGATCTTGGCTGGGGTTGTAAGATGTCATCTGGGAGGAAGTGGATGACCTAGTCAACCAATCAAGAACCATTGGGTTTCTAACAACACACGGCCGCTGATGACAGCGGCAGTTTGGCCTCACCGAGTGACCCTGCTACGACGTCCTCTTGCAGTGCTGCGACCTGGCTGGAATGTTTGTGCCTCTGCCACTCCAGGTGAAGAGCCTGCACCTCTCTGTCTGACATATGTTTGTTCTAAAATGTAACAGACACTGTTTGATGAAGATATCTGTATATGATAAATTACACACCCTATTTGGACTCCTAATGAACCCACTAAGAAGCTTGGGTAACCCTTGGAATAAAAAATTGCGCTCCACAAGGGGCAGGAAAAATTGACTTGTATGTGTCGTTTAAAAACTCTGTATTTTACTGAATATAAAAAGCACTAAAGGTTAATTAACCTTGGTATGAATTATGCTACAGAATTTCTTCTGTGGAGTGAAAAAGAAAGTTTCTTTACTGAGTGCAACTGCAGAAAATATTAGTGCAACCCTTGGATGTAAATTGCGGCCAAAGAATTGAGCCACCACAAACTACTCGCTTTGTTGCGTGTTACAATTCGGTGTTTTTTAGCCACACAACTATAGATAAATTTGTAATTAACCATTGATTGTGAATTAGGCTTACAGGTAAAAATGTATATATTTTGTCGGTGAAAATGGCCGGTTTCTTGGAGTCACCACAGCATGAATAAAAAACGCTTAATTAACCTGGATGTAAATTGCGCCAAGAAATTGAGCAGCCAAAATGAAGTGTTATTTGTATTGTAAACGCTGTTTCTTTAAATGAGTACAACAAGACTGCTTAGATCCCCCTTAGGATATTCAATGTGCTGTGAGCAGATAGATTTAAATGTATTATGCCAGCTGCAGTGTCGCACACTGGATTTCAGATCCAATACCAAAAAAATCAGACATAGAACGTTAAGAGAAGCAGTTCTGAGACAAGCTGAGACACCTCACAAAAATCGCATGTATAAAAACAGTTCGTCAGTAAAACAATCAGCGCGGCAGCAACCTTCCCTGATTCAGTACAGTGAGAAGCGGTATGAGCTCCAGCGTCGCGCCTGGACTTATAATAGTGCGGGTGACGCACAGATTCCCACGGTCTCTGATTGGCTTTCATTCTGCACATTGTCATGTAGCTATGACCTTATTCCTCCAGTAGTTCTTTGCCCCATGTAACGCCTTGTGATCGCAGACATTTTTATCAATGAAAAGACACCAATTCGTTCACCCGAAGTACCCCAAAGTTCGACTTCGTTCAGAACCGAAGTTTCCTGAAAATTCTAAACGATTTCCTTTGTTTGAATTCAATTCGCCAATCTCAGTCATACCATCATCCCTGAAAAAAAACCAAGGTTTTCATTTTATTGATTACATAATCCTAAGAAGTGCAATTTTTAAACCTCGTCACAGTTACACATACTAGCGATATAACCTACTTTTTTTTTTTTTTTTTTTTTTTTTTCTTTCTTTTTTTTCTTTTTTTTTTTTTTTTTTTTTTTTTTTTTTTTTTTTTTTTTTATTTTTTGGTTTTTTTTTTTTTTTTTTTTGTTTTTTTTTTTTTTTTTTTTTTTTTTTTTTTTGTGTAAAAAATTTTTTTGTATTATAATCCCCTGTGTGGTATAAAAAAAAAAATTAAAAAAATATATTACAAGTTCATTGACACAGTCTAAATACTAAAGCTTCTCTCACAGATTAATGTTTTTATTTCTGGGTTTTATTTAAATTTGAAAAATTTTCATTCCAGTATGAGATGGGAGTATCACTAAAATATGCCTTTACCCATTGCGGGGAAAAACCCCTCATCCCTAGTAAGGGCTGAGGTAAAGGACTTTACAATTTTGGTGAAAAAAAACCTTCCCAGGAATTGCTGGGGTTTTTTGCAATGATTATTGGTTAAACCCATTTTTTCGGTAAACAATGTTTTTAACAAATTTACTAGACATATCATGGAAGGGGGCTTCTTATTGGTGGGGATACCTCAATCCCAAATAAATAGGAATACAGCATAGCACATGGATGGTTCTGTGCAGAGAGCATGTCAAAGGAGCCACAGTGCTTTCTCTTTACTCTTGTAAGGTTACCCCCCCCCTGTTTCACAGGTCAGACGGGTGTAACGACATGGTGGATAAAAGACTAAAACAGAACAAAATGGGGCAGTAACCAGCAGTCACATGCTAAAAAAAAAAAAAGGGGTTTTGCCACGATGTAATGTTGACGGGGGACCCTTCCAAAAATGGGTATTTAATCACTTTTCTAAATATTGGGATTAAAAAAAAGTTAAGCCTCTGAGAGTACAGTTTTTTATATGCCCTTAGTTTCCTGACGTTTACATTAGACCGACCAGGCATGAAAGAGAGCTGATCTGGCCGCCTTACGTGTTTGCCTTCTTATCTGATCAGGGAAAAATGAAGGAGTACAAGGGATGTTTGGGGAAAGATCCTGTGTTTTTGTATGAGGGTCCACTGGTTGTAAAGTAATTTTTGAATAAACATTGAGACGCTCCTGCTTTTTGGGTTGCGAGCCCCCCTCCTCTCACCTGCAGCCTTTATGACCTGTGCTTTTTTTTTTCTTCTCTCCTGAGAGATAAGGGTAAGGAACTCACTTTTGGCAAAAAACCCCTTTAAAAAATTGTGTGTGTGGAACACAGTAGTCCGCCGGCCCCCCTGGAGGGAGACGGCCGACTTGGGGTGTTCTCGCGTTGCACGGCCCCCTAGGGGGGGCACAAAGGTCAGCCAGTTCGGTTCATGTTCACCCTGTCCATGGCACAGGGGACGAAGGAGGACGAGAGAACACTTTCCTCGTCCAGACCTGAAGGCTGCAAAACCCGTTCTCTCGTTTAGTTATAAAACCCGGGCGTTAGACTTATAAAAGGGCCAGGAACCAACCCTTGGGTAGTATTATCATAGACCCAGTACTAGGGATGAGGCCAAAGATCAAAAACAGAAACTAGTTAAAGTTTAAGATTTAAATTTGCCTTTGGAGGGAAATAGACAAAATATCAAAAGGATAATAATATAAGGGAAGTCGAGGGGCACACAAAGCATGGGTTACAGACAAAGGCAGTTAAAATGGGTCAAGTTCCTTTGGCTTGGTTCTGGGGTCAAAGGGGGGGGGTTTTGTGGCGGGGGTGTGTACGGATGCTCCCGGAAATGCTCTTAGGTACCCCCCTCCTGGATCAACGGGAGAGCCCACCCGGGCTCCTTATATTGTGAGGGGACCCCCATGGAGCCCCCTTTCAGCCCCC